>WNGS01003158.1:20153-52180 GCA_020271785.1 Procambarus virginalis | reverse complement strand
CCCCAATAAAAATATATACCAGTATTAACTATAGTGGCTTCCAGGAATGTCAGTCTAGAGGTTGATCATTGATCTCCTACACAGGAAAAATGGATACTCCTTTAACACTAACTTACTTATTTATTAACCCCTTAACAACCCCCAGATACATTAAATAACAATAACAATAATTACTTTACCACACTATCTTACGTTAAAAGCCTTGGTCCATTTAGGCAGGATACAAGGTTTACACTTGGGACAAGCTAGGGTAAAGTCTACTAGGCAAGGGACACTAGCAAGGACTCTAGGTAGCTTGGTACCACTGGAGAAGCACGTTGTTCCACTGAGCCCCCTTGAGAGTAAATTAGCAATATAAACACTAGCGATACCCTATACACATTACTACACACTTATGCCAGAAAACGAGAATGCAGCGCTACTTAGCTTTGTAAAGTAGACACAGGATAAGGTAAGGGAGAGAGGTAGGAGGAAGGGGAGAGGGATGCAGAGCAACACAGTTGAGCTGTTGACACCACGCTGCCAGCCAGAGAGAAGAGCGCTTCAGCCTCCAGTCCCAGAACTCCTGGGTTGTTGTGGTGCCGGGAAGAGCCTAATTAATCGTGCAGCTTATACACATTACAAATCTTCACCGATGTACAATATTGTTTGCTTTACTCGTTCTAAGGATAGTTAATAATTACTACAATGTTATACTTAATTCACCACAAGCTCAAGAGTCTGAATGCTCTGTGAGAAACAAGATTCATCTTACGTCTGGCAAGGAAGATACGAACAGAGACGCGTCGACAAGCGCATCAAATAATATAAAGTTATTTATTTAGCTCAATTTGACTTCTGGATTCCACTGACGAACCCAGGTTCGTAACACTCCTCCCCCCTTCAGAGAAAAAAAAGAATGTGGCTACTAGAATAGTAGTCATATTTTTTTGTAAGAGTATACAGAGAATAAAAAGGAAAATCTATGCCATAAAAGAAAATCAATCAAAAACAACAATTTCTTTGCAAGAAAAGTACAAAGGAATTCTCTGAAAGAAAAAACACATACCAAAAAAACTGGGAAGTAAATAAATTTGACACGGAATATTTAATGTCACAGGAGAACCTAAAAAAAATAACTAAAGCATGACAGTTGGTATATGGCTTCCTGTGGCTCAGTTAGTTTAGTTCATTTATTATGCACCCCATACCCATCCCATGGGAGGTAGTGGAAAGGGTTACAGAGGCACATAATGGGCTCAGGGACTGAACCCCACAATCAGATGAATGTTACTCAGGTAACCGGGACAGAGCATCGGCTATCACGTTGAGCTGGCCCAGTAGGTGGCTAATGGAAAGATTGAAGTCTTGTAGGTACAATGCCCACCTGAGGATGCGTTTATTTTTTCCTTCATCTGATTTAAGAATACTAGTGGGTTATGGCCTGTGTACACTTCCACTATATTACCTGTGAGGTAGACTTCGAACTTTTTACATTTTAACATTAGCTCTAACGCCTCTTTTTCTACCACTGAATAATTGCGTTGCGCCTTGTCAAATTTCACAGAGTAATAATATACTGGGTGTTCCACTTGATCATTCCCAGTTTAAACCAGTACCTACCAGTACCCACCAGTACACTGCACCAGCACCTGAGTCAGACGTGTCAACATGAATTTTAAATGGTCGGTCGAACCTTGGACTAGCAAGCACTGGGGCGGAAGCTAAGATCAATTTCAAATTTTTAATCGCCTCTGCACAGTCTGATGACCACTTAAATTTAACGGCCCTCCGCAACAAGTCTGTGAGAGGAGTGGCAACACTGTAAAAGTTCTGACAAAAGCGTCGATAGTACGCAAACATACCGATAAATATTTGAACGTCCTTCTTAGACCGGAGCACTGGATACTCCAGAATGGCACTGATTTTATCTTGCCGAGGTAAGACTTTTCCTTGGCCCACTTCATACCCGAGGTACATTACTGTGCCTTGGCCAAAATGACACTTTTTTACATTTAAGGTTAGATTTGCATTTTTAAAAATTGTGAACAACTGGCATAACCTTGCTATGTGGTTAGCCCAATTACTATCAAAGAGCACAATGTCATCTAAATACGCCCGACAATTTTGCACATTAGTGAGCAGAGAGTTCATTAGCCTCTGGAACGTGGCAGGGGCATTACGCAAGCCGAATGGTAACACTTGATACTCAAAGACACCATCGGGTGTTAGGAATGCAGTTAGTTGCTTAGCACGTTCAGTGAGCACGATCTGGTAATAACCCCTTGAGAGGTCGAATTTCGAGACGTACATGGCATTTCCTATTTCGTCGATGCAGTCTTCGAGAAGAGGCAGCGGATAGGCATCCACAATGGTCACCTTGTTGAGCTGCCGATAGTCGGTGCTTAATCGCCAGGAGCCATCTGGTTTAGGGACCAAAAGGCAAGGCGAGCACCAAGAGCCCTGGCTCGGCCTGATGAGGCCGTGCTGGAGCAAGAAGTCGACCTCCTTCCGTACGATAGCCTTCTTTTCCGGACTCATCCGATAGGGTTGAAGGTGAATGGGGGTGTAGTCTGTCAACTTGACATCATGGTAAATGGCATCAGTCTGGGTCGGGACCTCCCCGAACAGACTGGAGAATTTGTCAAGCAATGACTGCACCTCTTCACGTTGGGCCATCTGCAAATGGGACAGTCCCTCCTCCACAGCATTCACAGAACTAGAATTATTGAGAATGAGATTAGTTGGGTCCCCAGAACAATCATCCCCTCCCTCACTGGAAAAGGAAACATTGGTTAGTGCGATGGGCCTGGGGCCCTGGAACTTCTTCAGCCGATTCAAGAGTACGAGCATTACCTGGTTACGCTTGTCAGAGTGCCTCACTTTGTACGTGAGATCCCCAGTCTTTTCTGTCACAATGTAGGGGCCTTCGTACTTGTGGGACATAGTGTTCCCTAGTCGAGGCTTTAATACCAGGACAGGGTCACCAGGCTGAAATACCCGCAACTTAGCTTTAGCATCGTTTCGTTCTTTTATATTTTCTTGGTCCTTCCCAAGATACTTTAGTGCAGCCGCCTTGCAGTCCTTGAGTCTCCGGTGGTGTTGCGCAGAGAAAGCCGAACCTTCGGTTAATGTTACGTTCCCTAACAGATTCTCCTGTAACATTTGCAAGGGTCCACGAACTTTATGGCCAAAGACTAACTCAAAAGGAGAACAACCCAGTGAACTTTGCAACCCCTCTCGAGCAGCAAACAAAACATACGAATTATTTCTCTTCTCAAAACAACTTCTCATCCCAGAAGTTGTGGGAACTCTCGCACGATGTCTTCAACATCTGCTTCAGAGTTAGATGGAACCGCTCAATTACCCCCTGACTCTGTGGATGGTATGGGCTGGAAACCTTATGAGGTATTCCATGGTCCTTACAGAATTGTTAAAAAATATCAGACTTAAAATTAGTACCATTGTCAGTTTGCACGACCCGAGGCAGTCCAAAAGTAGAGAAAAACTGCAACATACGAGCAACAAGTCTTTGCTCGGATGTTCCTTACAGCAAAAGCCTCTGGGTAATGGGTCATGATACACATCATCGTGATTAGGTAAATATTACTAGACTTAGTTCTAGGTAATGGACCAACACAGTCCATTACGACATGAGAAAATGGTTCCTCCGGCACGACAATAGGCCTTAGAGGAGCTTTAGGTGGTATCTGGTTTGGTTTCCCAACAAGTTGACAAGCAATACATGAATTACAAAATTTTGCCACATCGCTTTTCAGCTTGGGCCAGAAAAAATACTTGAAGATTTTGTGATAAGTAATATTAATACCTTGATTTCCCCCGTTAGGATCATCATGAGCAGTTGACAAAACTCTCTCTCTATAGCAGGTCGGCAACATAACCTGGTGGACTACTTCCCACTCATTTGACAAGGGATCTCTGGGGTCTCCATTTTCTCATCAAAATCCAATCATTGTAGTAGTACCCAGTTGCTGCGTCTACAATTTCCTCCTTAGAGATGGCTACTTCGTGGCATTCTGCAAGACTGGAGTCAGCTTTCCGTAACTCACTCAAGAAGGCGTCCAGGCCTTGGTCAGATACCATTGGCCGAGGCTCAACAGTGTTCTCCTCCACCTCCTCGTTACTCTCAGTAAGCGGCGGTGGCAGGCTCTCCACAATGTCCTCGGCCACGTCATCGAGTCGGGCCATGAATGTGTCCGCAAGGTTCACTTGGCTTTCACCACTCGGAAAGTTCTTTGTGTCCTCGGGATTTACCACCTTGGCAAGCACAGGGCTGCCCTTACATTTAAGTCCCATAGACTTGGTCACCGCGCAGGCAGGGTACACAACATTATCCTCTGCGGCGGGTAGATCCAGGGGAAACCTTAGGGGTAGGCAACATAATAGGCAGTCTGGAGTCCCCTACCTTATCCCCTGCTAAATCATTACCCAATATTACATCAACATTAGTGAAAGGTAGGTAAGAAGTGACTCCGACTGTACAAACATCCTTGTGGAAATCGGATTCCAGGGTAACCTTATGGAGGGGTACTGCTCGAGTATCACTAATGACACCCTCGACCAGTACTACCTCTCCAGTGTCGAAAGTGTTGGTACCTTGCAATGCACTCTCTAAAATTAAAGTCTGGATAGCACTGGTGTCTCGGAAGATCACCACGTCCTTCCAGGAAGAACCCTCAGACAAAAGTAGTCTCCCTTTCGATAAGAATGGGGTAAGCAGGTCCAACCACTGTGGGTTGGAGGTCTTACTCCCTAACCCTTCAGAAGGCCTCAAGCCCTGTGTCACAACAAGAGCATTGGGTCTTTTTTCCGGGTACAGTTGCCAACAACGGCTAGTAATGTGGTTTGGATGTTTACAGTGACCACAGATTCGTCGGGGAGAAGAGACATTACTAACAGGACCGCCCTTCGGTTCACCCTTTGGTGCTGTGGGGCTAGACAATTTAACAGGGTTAGTTATGTCTGAAACAGATGGTGCATTAGTTATAGGGTTAGACTGAGCTGGTCTGGACTGGCTGTGGGTATAAGTTTTGTTACTCTGTGGGGTATAATTACTTTTATTGGGTCTTTTGCCCGTCAACTGGTAGTTTTCTGCCATTTTGGCCAAATCCACGATTTTAGAATCTACCTCTATCCTTCCTCTAATGTAATGTGCTACATTCTCTGGCATATTATCTCTAAAACTTTCCACTAAAACTAAATTTTTAAGTGCCTCGTATGTTTCGGCTTTAGGCGAGCAAATCCATTTTCCAAATAATCTAATTTGATCACTAGCAAATTCAGTGAGAGGTTGGTTGTGAGTAGGCCTGAGATTGCGATAAGCTTGGCGGTGAGCTTCAGGCGTAATTTCATAATTTCATTTCAGAGGACACTCCCTGCAATACCTCAAATCCTACCTTACTGACAGGCTCCAGTATGTTTCTGTGAATAATTCAATTTCTCCCAACCTACCCATCAACATTGGTGTTCCTCAGGGCAGCATACTTGGCCCTCTCCTCTTTCTCATCTACATTAATGACCTTCCTAATGCCTCCCAACACCTCAAACCAATTCTGTTTGCTGACGACACAACCTTCATTTACTCCAGTCCTGACCCCCTTGCTCTAAATGCCACAGTGAATACTGAGCTAGAGAAAGTCCATCTTTGGCTAACTGCTAACAAACTCACCCTTAACATTGACAAAACTTTTTATATTCTGTTTGGCAATAAATCCTCTAATCATATAAATCTCAAAATAAACAATACCCAAATTTGTAACAAATTAGATGGCAAATTTCTTGGCATTCTCATTGACCACAAGCTGAATTTCCGGGGACACATTCTAAATATATCTAAAAAAGTTTCAAAAACTGTTGGCATTCTTTCTAAGATCAGATATTATGTACCCCACCCTGCCCTGGTGACTCTCTATTACTCCCTCATCTATCCATATCTCAACTATGGTATTTGTGCTTGGGGTTCTACTACCCAAAATCATTTACGTCCTCTAATCACTCAACACAAAGCTGCTATTAGGACAATATCCAACTCTGGCCCCAGACATCATTCGGTACCCCTACTCAAATCTCTGAATATGTTAGACATTAAGTCACTTCACATTCTCTCATGTGTATTATACATATATAAAACGCTGAACTGTAATGCCAATCCTGACCTCAAAAGCTTGATAGAAGGTTGTAACAGAACCCATAAGCACCACACCAGACATAAATACAGTTTTGATATTCCTAGAGTACGACTTAATCTAACTAGAAATGCTTTACAAATCAAGGGACCCAGAATGTGGAATGACCTTCCCAACCATGTTAAAGACTGTGCCTCTCTCAACCAGTTTAAGAGAAAAACGAAGAAATACCTAATAAATTCCCTGTAACCTGCCTTACCCCTCTATTGTCAACCAATGTCTGTTTTTGTTTTAAATGACGCTGTTTTGTCGACCGAATTGCATTTGTGCTGCTTTTTCAGCCATGTTCCCCCCTTCTTAACTGTTTTGTTTTTCTCAACTCATTTTATTCCTTATGCTCAATTAGTCTTAAGCCTTAGTCATTTAAGTTTTTCATGCCCGAAACGCTTTGCGTAATAGTGGCTTTAGGCATTGTATGTACTAGCCCTATCTATTTACTCTATCACTCTGTACAATCACTTTTATGTATGTACCTTACCTAAATAAACATTTTGATTTTGATTTTTTTTTTATATGCCCTCAAAATTCGTTCCCTGACTTTACCATATTCAAAACACTCGTCGTCAGGCATGTTTATAAAAATATCTTGTGCTTTACCCCTAAGCTGCCCCTGTAAGATTTTCACCCACTCTTCCCTTGGTCAGTTCATGGACATGGCTAGTCTCTGAAAATGGCTGAACAATCTTTCAGGGTCTGACTCTGAAAATTCAGGCAAGTTATGCTTTTTCTCATAATGCCTGGGGTTTGAATCCCCACAGGTGGTAGTCCAGTGGTATTCGCTCTAATTTTAGCCTCCTCGGTTTTGAGTCTTTGCTCCTCTAGTCTTATTCTTTCTAATTCTAGAGCTACCTCTCTGTCCCTATGAGCTGCACTTTCCGCTTGGATAGGCTGGCATAAAGGTGTATCATCTGGCAATAGTTCTTGATCTGTGCAATGTTGTAATATTTCATTCACCAAAGTCCACTTTTTATCCACGTCATTTAACTCGAGGCGAAATTCCTTGCCTAACAATACTATATTTGATTTGGTAAGCTTCTTGATCTCTACCACTGAAGGGTCATTTGCCAGTTCCTGCATTTTAGCCTCCATCACTAATTAATTTAGCTCCTAGCCAAAGAAAAAATTAAAAAATAATAATTGGAAAAAAAAAACAAAAATTTGCATGGCCCCTAACACAAGGCCACACTTCCCTCAATCGTGAAGGGATCCAGCTGGGTGTCCAGTCAGTGCAAGATATATCCTTTGCTAGATGAGCTGGGCCCTAGGCTAACCCTTAAACTGCGCATGGCGTATATATACGCCCTGAGTAACATGTCCGACGGTGCGCATGGCGTATATATACGCCATTGGGTGCCATTCCCGATTCAAATGGCCCGCGGCTACACGGGGTTCACAGTAGCTTCCTCAGGGCTCTTGTAAACAGACGCCATTAAAAAAAAATCGTGGGCAATAATCTCAGGTGTGAGAGGCACAGTACTGTTGGAGCAACCAAGGCTGGCGCACGCAGCATGAGCGATCAGCATTGCTGCTCAGCTTGTGACCACAGCATCACCGAAAAATGTCAAAATAAATATATAACTGTTATTATTTAGTGATGACAATATTACAGATGACCCGTGACTGTGATATAAATAACCAGGGTTGTGATAATAGCAGGATTGTTGTAATAATTAGCGCTGTGGGAGGAGTGATGCTGAGAGACAGGGAGACAGCATCGTTTACTGACTGTGTGGCCACCTGTTATTGTTTACATTCACCATACCAGCTCAGTGGTTCTCTATGGTGAACACAAATGTAGATACTTATATATAATGTGTGTATTAGTGTAATAACAGCAAAAGGATTATGCTGGGAGCAGCCATTTGGGTGACGGAGGTGACGTCGTCTGCACGATTTGTCAAACTGTTTAGAGGGTGGCCACTATGCTCTTTGGGCGCACTACAAGCTTAGGTGTACAGTTACAGTGCATAAAACATGTAGATATTTATATATAATATGTGTATATAGGGTAATAACACTGAAAACAGTATTGTTGGGGGAGAAAGTTTAGTGCGTGTGTTGAGGGAGTGGCAGCGAGTGGCTGGCTGGTGTGTGGCGGTAACTCTTCGTTGCTCTTCGACTCTCAATACCAACTTAGTGGTTCGTTATGGTGACCAAAATATGCAGATACTTATATATAACCTGTGTATAGAGTGTAATAGCAGCAAACAGTATTGTTGGGGGAGAAAGTTTAGTGTGTGTGTGACCTTGAATGAGTGAGGGAGCCGCCAGCCGCCAGCTGTGCATACCGACGACTCTTAGTGCCTGAACTAACTATATCAGCTTAGCTGTACAGTTGTGGTGAACAAAATATATACATACTTATATATAACGTCTGTATATAGTGTAATAACACCACAAATGGTATTGTTGGGGGAGAAAGTTTAGTGCGTGTGTTGAGGGAGTGGCAGCGAGTGGCTGGCTGGTGTGTGGCGGTAACTCTTCGTTGCTTTTCGACTCTCAATACCAACTTAGTGGTTCGTTATGGTAACCAAAATATGCAGATACTTATATATAACCTGTGTATAGAGTGTAATAGCAGCAAAACTATTTGTTTATTGTTTTATGAACATAATAATTGAATTACTAATATGCACACCATACGTTTGAGTATAGCGATTATTCACCACTTTTATTATATAAATATATTACAATACACACTATTGAATAATATTACTGCAAAAAAATAAGAAAAAATCAATCGGAGACATTTAAACAATTAGGTAATAATATCTTTGTGGCAACTCCCATCTGTCAGCGCGGGTGACGCTGACCGGCCCTGGCGACCGCTCTGTCAACGCCCACTTTTTGCCAGACTTCCTCGGTCAATTGCGCCCAAAATATGTGACCTACGATTTTTTTGCTATTTTTCCCGTGCTCAGGGGACACAAATTAACATGTTTAGAAGACGAAAAAAATTTTTGGAATTTTTTTTTCTTGCGCACAGGGGTGTAAATGTCCCCAGGACCCCTGAGCAGTGTAAGGGCTAGGCTAACACACAACCGTTCTGCGGAAAACAAGAATTTTTAGTTTTGGCACTCAAAAATCTAATTTTTTACAATTACAAAGTTAATCCCGGACAGGCCCCCACTTGTTATAAATTAGATGTCTGCTATGGGGGATCTAGTATTATGGAGTAGGGTCAGCAGTTAGAATAAAGATGTATCACAAGTAATGGAGATCATATAGGCCCGGCCCCCAATAAAAATATAAACCAGTATTAACTATAGTGGCTTGCAGAAAATGTCAGTCTAGAGGTTGATCATTGATCTCCTACACAGGAAAAATGGATACTCCTTTAACACTAACTTACTTATTTATTAACCCCTTAACAACCCCCATATACATTAAATAACAATAACAATAATTACTTTACCACACTAACTTACATTAAAAGCCTTGGTCCACTTAGGCAGGATACAAGGCTTACACTTGGAACAAGCTAGGGTAAAGTCTACTAGGCAAAGGACACTAGCAAGGACTCTAGGTAGCTTGGTACCACTGGAGAAGCACGGGGTTCCACTGAGCCCCCTTGAGAGTAAATTAGCAATATAAACACTAGCGATACCCTATACACATTACTACACACTTATGCCAGAAAACGAGAATGCAGCACTACTTAGCCTTGTAAAGTAGACACAGGATAAGGTAAGGGAGAGAGGTAGGAGGAAGGGGAGAGGGATGCAGAGCAACACAGTTGAGCTGTTGACACCACGCCGCCAGCCAGAGAGAAGAGCGCTTCAGCCTCCAGTCCCAGAACTCTCGGGTTGTTGTGGTGCTGGGAAGAGCCTAATTGATTGTGCAGCTTATACACATTACAAATCTTCACCGATGTACAATATTGTTTGCTTTACTCGTTCTAAGGATATTTAATAATTACTACAATGTTATACTTAATTCACCACAAGCTCAAGTGTTTGAATGCTCTGTGAGAAACAAGATTCGTCTTACGTCTGGCAAGGAAGATACGAACAGAGACGCGTCGACAAGCGCATCAAATAATATAAAGAAATTTATTTAGCTCAATTTGACTTCTGGTTTCCACTGATGAACCCAGGGTCGTAACAATGACCCCCACGAAGAATCGTCTTTACAACCCATTTTAATATGTTGAGTTAAACAGAGGTTACAGTTAAGGATTTGCGCCAAGTAAATCCTCCCCGGCCAGGATACAAACCCATGACAAAGCGCTCGTGGAACGCCAGGTGAGTGTCTTACCACTACACCACAGAGACTGGTGGTTTCTCCATCATTCCAGATTCCTTAATGCTCACGGTAATATTTTATTATCGGTAGGTAGATTGTTATCTATCTATCTATCTATCTATCTATCTATCTATCTATCTATCTATCTATCTATCTATCTATCTATCTATCTATCTATCTAACTATCTGAGGTAGATAGTTAATCTGGTAAATGAATTCATTACAATTTATAATTATAAGGATAATTATCCTTATAAATTATATCACATTTATGATTATGAGAAACTACAAAGTTTAGGATATGGTACAGTATATCATCACACAGTTAATTATAATTATACACAATTGAATTATGTCAACAAATAATATATTATTATTAAGACAACTATCCAATAGGTTAGGACAGGTTATATCTAACTAATGACAGAAGTATTCTCTATGAAGGCTTGTATGTATTATTTTACCGTAAATAAGTATACAGACACTTTAACCCATTTCATGACAGTTTGATCACAAAATTCTTAAGAGCATGTGTGGAAATCCTCCAATGCTCTTTGAAAACTTATGTTTGTCTTGAAAACTTATGTTTAATTCCAATGTTTATACAGAACGCTTGAAAGCATAAAGCAATAGGTAAACATGCTCAAGAATTTGACCACTTTCAACACATTGTGTAAGGACTGGGGGTCATAGCATTCTCATCATGGAAGAGAGTCTGCTTACTCAATTATGTTCTTAACTGTTATAAATTAGATGTTCTGATATGGGGGATCTAGTATTATATGGAGCAGGGTCAGCAGTTAGAATCAGGAGGTATCACCATTAAAGGAGATCATAAAGGCCCGGCCCCCAATAAAATAAAACAGTGTTAACTATTTGGCTTCAAGAAAATGTCAGCCTAGAGGTAGGTCATTGATCTCCTACACAGGAAGAATGGATACTCATTTAAAACTAACTTATTTATTAAACCCTCTTAACAACCCCCCATATACATTAAATAACAATAACAAATATTACTTTACCACACTATCTTATGTTAAAAGCCTTGGTCCACTTAGACAGGATACAAGGTTTTACAGTTGGACAAGCTAGGGTAAAGTCTACTAGTGAAGAACTTGAAGCTTGAGGCAGCTAGGGTAATGAGCCCACGTGGAATACCCTAACACAACACTTGGGGGTACCCAAAACACTGGCTGATACTACACACTATCTACACAAGTCTTACAATTCCAGAGTAGGCACGGTTATATACAAAAGTACTTATCTTAGCAGTTACAGGAACTTAAGGTAAGGTAAAGGGAGAAGGAGAAGAATCGAGGCAGAGCCCCCACAGGTAGATCTTTACACCTCACAGCCTGAACAGAGAAGGACGCCGCAGCCTCCCGCATGAGCTCTCCCCAGCCATTGCCGGGGAGAAAACAGCTGATCGTGTCGCTTGTAAACATTACAAATCTTCATTGACATAAAACTGGTTACCTTAATAGTTCTAAGAATAGTTAATAATTACTACATGGTTATACTTAATCCACAACAAGCTCAAAAGTCTAAATGCTCTGTGAGAAACAAGATTCGTCTTACGTCTGGCAAGGAAGATAGGAATGAACCACGACAAGCGCACCAAATAATGTAAGATAAATTATTTAAGAGCTCAATTTGACCTCTGGTTTCCAACTGAGGAACCCAGGGTCATAACATTTACAAGCAGTTTGCCAACTAAATTAATGTAAGGGTGCATTTGGAAATATCTTGAAATAACTTTCCGTCACCCTAATATCTGTCTTTGGTTACAGCATAAGCAGGGGAATAAATTATTCCTGGTCCTCTCTTTGTTCCAGATTAACCAGTGGGCTATTTATCATTATCATCAGCTTTATGGACCTTGTCACCTTTCAAATTGTAGGTGATTCGGGAGGGGATTAAGTAGGTAAACACTAGACTAGGTAAACACTAAAACTAATTCCTATCACATATTCACCCAATACTAGGTCATGAGTACCCTGAAAGGTGGGCCACTTTGCCAATCATCAGTTACTCCCTATATATGTACAGACTCGTCATTCTCCAGATAGCTATATACACTAAGAGGTGTACCCCATATCGATCCACTTTGTATTCACCTAGTTGTATTCACCAAGTTGTGCTTCGGCCACGCCTCTCAACTGTCAATCAACTGTTTCTACTACTATTAATATTTTTTCCAACACCACACCCACACCCCAGGAAGCAACCCGTGACAGCTGACTAACTCCCAGGTACCTATTTACTGCTAGGTAACAGGGGCTTAGGGTGAAAGAAACTCTGCCCATCGTTTCTCGCTGGCGCCTGGGATCGAACCCGGGACCACAGGATCACGTGTCTAGCGTGCTGTCCGCTCGGCCGCCGGCTCCGTAGGTATATACGCAGTGTATATACACTGAGAGGCAGGACAGAGAAGGCTGGGTAGATTGTGTATTTCTGGACTTCCAAAACCATATGTCGGGTTTCGTAAACTGTTTTAATGTCATTCCTCTTGATAAACAATCGGCAGGGTTGTCCTTGGTTGGGACATGTCAAAATTGGAAGCCTGCAGAAATTTCTCATATTTCAGCAACTCGATTGCTTGCGAATGTGGATCTATTATTAAAATTTCTTACCCATTGTAAGTCAGTTTCATTGTCAGAGCAATAATTATACCTGTAATGTTTATGATAGACAGCGTTTGCTGTATGTGAACTGTTAACCGAGTGCCAGTAAGTAATACTGTCAATTTAATTTGAGGTAAAGTTCTTTTTTTTCAGTGGAGCAACTGTTGCACAGGATGTTATTAAATGGCCTTCGAGGCCAATCAAGGTTCATCTAGTGTGTGTGAGCTTGAACTGAACATTTTGGTTACTGTTTTGACTCACTTCAACTTAAAAATATTGCTTAATAGTAGGTGTAATTGTACATATGAATGCATTTTGGCAACTGATTGATTCTGTCGCCAGGTGTTGAGTTTCGAGTTAATTCATCATTTCACACCTGTGTCAGGTGTGTCCGTGGACACACCTGACACAGGTGAGGATGTGAGAATCATCTCTAAAGGTGAGATGAGTGCCCTCACCTGCACGGCTCTTTTCCTCAGACAGAATAATGTGTAGGACTGGATCCGTGTGTGGGTATGGGTAGAGAGGCTAAGGGGAGGTGAGTGTGGTAGGAGGTGTGTGTAGTATATGTGCAGGAGTGTAATATGAAAATATACGTGTAAATAGCGTATAGTTAAGCAGGGTATGTAGTTATGTATAAATAGTTAAATCATAATAGTATGTAGGATCGAGAAGGGTATGTTGAGGGTGGAGAGGGGGGGGGCCCTCCCATGGACCACCCAGGAGCTTTGGCTGGGAGTGGTAATGCACCTCACACTCTCGTGTTTTTAAACAATATGTCTGTGGTATGTAGAAAAGGACAGATGATGGAGTGAAGTGTGTTTATTTTATCAAAAACGTATAACATTCTTACCATAGTCTCCACCGCTACTGATCAAGGTAGTATTCAAGAGCGAGGTCATCAAAGAGGACATCCTAGTAAAGAAGAGCAAACTGAGGTATGCAAGGAACTACAAAGAGGTATATGTTCAGAGGGACATGACCAGAGACGAGATAGTAAGGGCAGCAGATGCAAGGAAAAGGCGCAAGGAGAGGGAAGGGAGCCAGGGAACCTCAGCCTCCAACCCAGCAATCCCAGAGGGGAGTGGGGAGCCCCAATCCAGCAACTCAGGAACCCCAGGGGGGGAATGCAACACCCCAGCCCACCACCCAATAGGGCCTCACTATCCTCCAGTGCAAACCCTTCCTTGCCCCTGCACAATGCCCATCATAAAACCCAAATCCTCCCTTTCCCCTTACCCCAAGTATCCCCTGCTTTCCAAGCCTCTGCTGGTCTTCTTCCTTCCCCACGCAGGCCCAGGCGAGATCTAAGCCCTCCATCCCCCACGCCACCTCCCCCCAAACCCCTGTCAACTACACCACAGGAGGGCGTGCCCTCTCCCTAAGCAATCCCTGTCTCCTCACCCCCAGGACTTCTTCCTGCCCCAAGCAGGCCTGAGCAAGACCTAAGCCCTCCATCCCCCACTCCATCTCCCCCTGAACCCCTGGCAACTACCTCACAGGAGGATGAGCCTACCAAAGTAGCAATGACCATGGAACAACTTCCTACACTTGTGGGGAGTGAGGGTGAAATTGGATATAAGAAAGTGAGCTTCAAGGTAATGTACTCAAACATTGATGGGATTACCAATAAAGCAAGTGAACTGGCAGAAAGGGCGCAAGAAGAAACCCTGATGTAATAGGGCTCACGGAAACAAAATTGTCTGCAGTCATAACAGATGCTGTGTTTCCAAAGGACTACTATATAGTAAGGAAAGAGACGGAAGGGAGAGGAGGGGGAGAAGTGGCCCTGCTGATAAGGAAGGACTGGAGTTTTGATGAGATGGAAATTCCGGACTGTGACGAGTTCAGAGATTACATAACAAGAACTATAATAATGGGTGGACCTAAGATAATAGTGGCAGTCATTTACAACCCTCCCCTCAATGACAGAAGACCTAGGCAGGAGTTTGATAGGAACAACATGACAACCATTAATATAATAGAGAGAGCAGCCTCAGTTGCCTGCAGGAATGGCTCAAGACTCTTAATCAGGGGCGATTTCAACCATGGAAAGATAGACTGGGAGAATGGGGACCCACATGGTGGTGCAGATATGTGGAGAGCTAAACTCTTGGAAGTGGCAACAAGGAACTTTCTGACCCAGCATATCAAGGAACCCACAAGAGTGAGAGGCAATGATGAACCAGCTAGACTCGATTTGATATTCACCCTGAATGAGTCAGAAATAAGGGACGTCAAAGTTAAAGCCCCCATAGGAATGAGTGACCACAGTGTACTGATTTTTGAGTACTTGGTGGAGGTAGGGATAACCTATCCAAGGATGGGATTGGAGGAAAAAAGACTAAATTACCGAAGAGGAAAATATGACGAGATGAGGAACTTCCTCAGGGGAATATCATGAGAAACAGAACTTAGAGACAAGAATGTGCAGGACATAATGGATTATGTCACCCAGAAGTACCAGGAAGCTGCAAACAGGTTTATCCCCGTCCAAAAGGAGAAAAACGAAAAAGACAGAAAACCCATGGTTCAACCAGGAATGCAAGGTAGCGAAGCAACTGAGTAAAAGAAAATGGAGAAACTACAGAAATAACAGAACACTGGAGAGCAGGGAGAAATACCAGATGGCCAGAAATGAGTACCTCAGAGTGAGGAGGGAAGCAGAGAGACAGTTTGAAAATGACATACCGAGTAAAGCGAAGACCCAACCAAAGCTGCTCCACAGCCACATCAGGAGGAAAACAGCAGTGAAGGAACAAGTGATGAAACTGAGAAAAAGGGAGAACAGATACACAAAGGATGACAATGAGGTGTGTGAAGAACTCAACAAGAGATTCCAGGAGGTCTTCACAATAGAACAAGGAGAGGATCCTGCATTAAACGAGGAGGAGGCAAGCCAAGCAACCTTGGAGGAATTTGACCTCACCAGTGATGAGGTCAAAAGGTGTCTGCTGAGCTGGATGTGACAAAGGCTGTTGGGCCTGACAGAATCTCACCATGGATACTAAAGGAAGGTGCAGAAGCACTAAGTGTGCCACTCTCTATGGTAAGGAGCCGGTCGGCCGAGCGGACAGCACACTGGACTTGTGATCCTGTGGTCCTGGGTTCGATCCCAGGCGCCGGAGAGAAACAATGGGCAGAGTTTCTTTCACCCTATGCCCCTGTTACCTAGCAGTAAAATAGGTACCTGGGTGTTAGTCAGCTGTCACAGGCTGCTTCCTGGGGGTGGAGGCCTGGTCGAGGACCGGGCCGCTAGGACACTAAAGCCCCAAAATCATCTCAAGATAACCTCAAGATAAGATGGTGTATAACAGGTCACTGGAAACAGGAGACTTACCAGAAAGTTGGAAGACAGCTAACGTAGTCCCAATATACAAGAAGGGTGACAGGCAAGAGGCACTGAACTACAGGCCAGTTTTCCTAACTTGTATACCATGCAAAGTGATAACTTTGTAACACACCACCAACATGGGTTCAGGGATGGTAAATCGTGCCTCACAGGGTTAATGGAATTCTATGACCAGGCAACAAAAATTAGGCAGGAAAGAGAAGGGTGGGCAGACTGTATTTTCCTGGACTGCCAAAAAGTCTTTGACACAGTACCCCATAAAAGGCTGTTAAAAAAGTTGGAGCATCAGGCAGGAGTAAAAGGTAAGGTGCTCCAGTGGATAAGGGAGTACTTAAGCAACAGGAAACAACGAGTAACGGTGAGGGGGGAGACATCAGAGTGGCGAGATGTCACCAGCGGAGTTCCACAGGGCTCAGTACTTGGACCCATCCTGTTTCTAATATATGTAAACGATTTTCCGGAGGGTATAGACTCGTTCCTCTCAATGTTTGCTGATGATGCAAAAATTATGAGAAGAATCAAGACGGATTAAGATAGACAGAGACTACAGGATGACCTGGACAAACTGGAGGAATGGTCTAGAAAATGGTTGCTAAAGTTAGTCAGGAAAGTGCAAAGTAATGAAATTAGGCGAAGGGAGCAGGAGGCTGAACACAAGGTATCATCTGGGAGGTGAAATCCTGCAAGAGTCAAATAGAGAGAAAGATCTGGGGGTCGATATCACACCGAACCTGTTTCTAGAGGCCCACATCAAAAGAATATCATCAGCGGCATATGCTAGACTGGCCAACATATGAACTGCCTTTAGAAACTTGTGTAAGGAATCGTTCAGGACCCTGTATACCACTTATGTAAGACCAAACCAATCCTGGAGTATGCAGCTCCAGCATGGAGTCCATACCTAGTTAAACACAAGACCAGTTAGAGAAGATTCAGCGGTATGCCACCAGGCTCGTCCCGGAACTGAGAGGAATGAGCTACGTGAAAAGGCTAAAAGAGCTGAACCTCACATCCCTGGAAAACAGAAGAAAAGGGGAGACATGATAACCACCTACAAAATTCTCAGTGGAATTGACAGGGTGGACAAAGACAAACTCTTCAGCACGGGAGGGACACGAACAAGGGGACACAGGTGGAAACTTAGTATCCAGATGAGCCACAGTGGCATTAGAAAGAATTTTTTCAGTGTCAGAGTAGTTAATAAATGGAATCCTCTAGGAAGTGATGTGGTGGAGGCCGACTCCATACTGACTTTCTGAATTTCAAATATAGATATGATAGAGCCCAGGAGGCTCAGGAATCTGTACACCAGTTGATTGACGGTTGTGAGGCGGGACCAAAGACCCAAAGCTCAACCCCCGCAAGCACAATTAGACGAATACTATCGCCACAGCCTCCTAAGCCTTCAACACCAGGTGTAAGAGGAGCCATTAGTTTCTTCTAATACACGACTGTTCTTAGCAGGGTGTCTCGATTTCAACTGAACTGTGAGCGAAGCGTCCATAATATTTTTGTAAACAACGGGGACCCCCCCATCACCCCACCCCTCCTCTCCCCTCCAGCCTAGACCGGAGCGTTTGGATTGCCTGTCCCCGGTCCATAGAATTACCCAAATATACCCAAAAGTACCCAAAAGTACCCAAATCCTCCTAGCATTACGTAAGTAATGAAGAAATATGGTATATTTACTTACTATAATGTTGGTGCTACACGTAGAACAGGATCAAACCTATTTTTACTCTGAAATAATCTAATTTCATAACGAAATTAGATGTAAATATGTGAGAGATGACGCCATAGGAAGTCGACGGTCCAAGCGAATACTCTCACATATTTACGTCTAATTTCGTTATGAAATTAGATTATTTCAGAGTAAAAATAGGTTTGATCATGTTCGACGTGTAACACCAACATTATAGTGAGTAAATTTGCCATATTTCTGCATTACTTACGTAGTGCTAGGAGGATTTGTGTACTTTGGGTACTTTTGGACCCCTCTCACATATTTACGTCTAATTTCGTTATGAAATTAGATTATTTCAGAGTAAAAATAGGTTTGATCATGTTCTACGTGTAGCACCAACATTATAGTAAGTAAATATACAATATTTCTTCATTACTTACGTAATGCTAGGAGGATTTGGGTACTTTTGGGTACTTTTGGGTAGATTTGGGTAATTCTATGGACCCCCCTGCCCCTTTGATAGCGGTCGGGTGACTGAGGTATATGAGAGGGGGAATATTATGTCGACAATACCTCTCGCCATAACCCCTCACGCGCTTCCTCCAGCACCTTACACTAAATGGTGGGTGTGTTTGTACCACTGAGTAGAATAATACTATTAATAATAATAAGGTTCGAGCACACACATTCTGTTTATTTGCGTTAGTTTAATAGGGATGTCGGGTATGCAGTTCCACATTTATGTTTTTTGTTAGTTTTTTTCACAGTAAAGAAGCAGGTGTGTGTATCAGTCCCTCTCGCCACCTCAGCTTTCATAGTTCCCTGACAATCCACCTTATCAGTCACAAGAGGTCTCCTCTTCTGTGCTATAAGAGTTTAACACATGATGGGTGGCGGCGGGGACTCGAACATCTGGAGTATACAACAACCTTAGGTTACTCGAAACGATGGGCTCGCGTGTTTACATCTACCCTTGCAAATGATATTCCATCTTCCAGTACTGATGTTAAATACTATCTTACAGGTAACTATCCACAGTCTCTGTACCTAAAGCCAACTAATTCCACTGACGTCAATGAGATAATCCTCTCCCTTAAAACCAAGTCTAGTGCCCTTGAGGAGATACCAACTTTAATTTACAAAAAAGCCTTCAGATCTTTAGCCCTGCTATTGCATTGCTCTTCAACAAGTCATTTGAACTCCAAACCTTTCCAGATATTCTAAAACAAGCGAGAGTAACCCCTGTCCACAAATATGGTGATCTCACAGATATTAACAACTACAGACCTATATCAATCCTGCCTAACTTGTCAAAAAATTTTGAAAAACTAATCTACAAGCAGCTTTACTCTTATCTAGTGTTACGACCCTGGGTTCTTCAGTTGGAAACCAGAGGTCAAATTTGAGTAAATAAACTACCTTGTAGTATTTGACACGCTTGCTGACATGTATCTGTTCGTATCTTCCCTGCCAGACGTAAGACAATTCTTCTGGCTCACAAAGCATTCAGACTCTTGAGCTTGTTGTGGATTAAGTAACATTGTTATAAGATTAACTATCCTTAGAATGAGTAAAGTAACAATAGGAGGCATAGGGGAAGATGTTTTAATGTGTATAGCTGCACGATCAATTAGGCTCTTCCCGGCACCACACAATGCGGGAGGCTGATCTGGGCTGCAGCGTCCTTCTGGTCTGAGCTGGCGTGGTATGGACAGGATCCTCCTACCTTCCTCCTCGTTTCTTTATTTCTGTATTCGTTCCAAGCTAAGTACTGTGTACATTAGTCAATTACTGGCATACTCATGTTCTATGTGTAGAGTATTATAGTTTGTAGGAGTTAGGTGTTCCCATTGTTTGTATTACTAGTTATTCTAAGAGGGGGTCTCAGTGGAACCACGTGGCCTCCCTACCCTAAGCCGACTCTAACTTCAAGTAATTCAATAGTAGAGCTTTACCCTAGCTTGTGTTCAGTGTAAAACCTTGTATCCTGCTTATGTGGACCAAGGCTTTTAACGTAAGATAGTGTGGTAAAGTTATTAATATTATTGTTATTGGTGTGAATGTATATGGGGGGTTGTTAAGAGGGTTTAATAAATAAGTTAGTTTTGAGGTGTATCGTATCCATTACTCCTGTTGTAGTGTCGTAGTTGATTGTATCCCAGACGACAGATCTGTTTTAAAACCTTGCAGTATAAGCAGGAACCTATGTTCCTTGGGGGCCGGGCCTAATTGCGTCACTACCTAGTTACACCTTGATTCCTACTATTGCCCCTACATCCATATAATACTAGGCTCCATAGTACAGCCACCCTTCTTTTTTATAACAAGTGGTTGGCCAGTCCGGGATGAACTTTATTATTGTAAAAAATTAGATTTTTGAGTGCCAAAACTAAAAATTCTTGTTTCCGCAGAATGGTTGTGTGCTAGCCTAGGGTCCAGCTCATCTAGGGAAGGACATTATTTGCACTGACTGGACACCCAGCTGGATCCCTCCACTATTAAGGTTAGTGTGGCCTTGTGTTAGGGGCTGTGCAAATTTTTTTTTTTCCAATTTTTATTTTTTAATTTTTTCTGTGGCTAGGAGCTAAAATTTTTAGTGATGTCATCTGAAATGCAGGAACTAGCACAGGAGCCTTCATTGGTAGAGATAAAGAAACTTACCAAGTCTAAGTTAGTATTGTTAGGCAAGGAATTTGGCCGAGAATTAAATGCCGCAAATAAAAAGTGGACTTTGGTGAATGAAATAGTACAACATTGTATCGATGAAGGACTATTGGCAAATGATACTCCTTTATGCCAGCCTAGCCAAGCAGAAAGTGCAGCTCATACAGACAGAGAGTTAGCTCTAGAGTTAGCAAAAATAAAATTAGAGGAGCAAAGACTCAAAACCGAGGAGGCTAGAATTAGAGCGAATGCCACTGGACCTCCACCTTCCGGGGATTCAAACCCCAGGCATTATGAGAAAAAGCATAACTTGGCTGAATTTTCAGAGTCGGATCCTGAAAGGTTTTTCAACCATTTTCAGAGATTGGCCATGTCCACGACCTGGCCAAAGGAAGAGTGGGTGAAAATCCTACAGGGAAGACTTAGGGGTAAAGCCCAAGATATTTTTATTAATATGCCTGACGACGAGTGTTTTGAATATGATAAAGTCAGGGAACGAATTTTGAGGGCGTATGAAATTAATCCTGAAGCTCACCGCCAAGCTTATCGCAACCTTAGGCCTACTCACCACCAACCGTTCACTGAGTTTGCTAATGATCAAATTAGATTGTTTGATAAATGGGTTCGCTCGGCTAAAGCCGAAACATACAAGGCACTGAAAAATGTAATTTTAAGGGAACAGTTTATAGATAGTATGCCAGATAATGTAGCACAGTATATTAGAGGAAGGGTAGAGGTAGATTCTAAAATAGGGGATTTGGCCAAGATGGCAGAAAACTACCAGTTGGCGGGCAAAAGGCCCAATAAAAATAATTTTACCCCACAGAGTAGCAAAACTTATACACACAGCCAGTCCAGACCAGCTCATTCTAACCCTTTACCTAATGCACCTTCTGTTTCAGACATAACTAACCCTGTTAAATTGTCTAGCCCCACGACACCTAAGAGTGAACCGAAGGGTAATTCTGTTAGTAATGTCTCTTCTCCCCGCCATGTCTGTGGTCACTGTAAACGTTCAAACCACGTTATTAGCCGTTGTTGGCAACTGTACCCGGAAAAAAGACCCAATGCTCTCGTTGTGACACAGGGCATGAGTCCTTCTGAAGGGTTAGGGAGTAAGACCTCCAACTCACAGTGGTTGGACCTGCTTACACCATTCTTATCGAAAGGGAGACTACTTTTGTCTGAGGGTTCTTCCTGGCAGGACGTGGTGATCTTCCGAGACACTGGTGCCATCCAGACTTTAATTTTAGAGAGTGCTTTTGTTGCGGTGGTGGTTTTGGTGGTGTTACCGCTGACGGACCACCCAACCCACAACTCGACAAATGCTCATATTTCACTAGGAGATCACACTAGGCACTTCTGGCTCTTGGAGAGGGGCTCAACGTCACACGTTTAGGGGATGCAGCTCCAACACGCAGCCTTGTTGTCACGTGCACACACCCACTCGAGCCGCTGTGACTCCCCACTCTCTCCTTATGGAATATGACCTCCTCAATCCCCTTTGTTTTACTAGACTTCTGTCTTACCCTGTCCACAGCAGTGGTTCCTGTTTCTTGCTCTCTCTCTCCTTCTTTACTATTTCCTGGGAAGCCTCACTGGGACAAGTGCAAACACCAGCAAATTTGGATACATTTACTGGACGAAGTACATATACAATACACGCAAACATATAATAATGATGAATCCTATACTCTGTACTATTATAATCAGGTTGCACTCCAACACCATCAGAACTCTATCCTCAGCTTGCTAAGTGGTATCCTATCTCTTGGTATTACCTAATGTTGTCAACCTCCTCAAGTAGATTAAGTCTTGCCATATAATGTTACACTACCATCAAGACTCCCCCGTGGGCGAGTCCATGCGCCACCTCGCTGGGCGAGCCTCACTCACGCTGGGAGGGGCCTCCTCCCTCAGGAGCCGGGCTCCTTTAGTTGCCCGCCAGCGCTCAGAGAAGACGGACGTCGCTCCGCGCTCCTCCCACTTCACTCTCTTATTTTAGGCTTTCTGCCATACCAAAACATGTTTAACTTGTAAATAAACATTGCTACTGTCGCTGGGCACACGACCAACTACAAGCAAACACTATGAACTGGCTTAAATCGGGCTTACCACAGATTATCTGGTCGAGGGCGCTTCTCCCTCTGACAACGTCTGACCAGGGCGCTTGTCACAGCCCACAAAACTGTCACTGGGCGGCTTAATACTCTCTCCTCGCCGTCCAGGACTTGAGACCGCAACGTCTTCAGCTCGATTCAACAGCTGGAACGTCTGCACCTTCTCTTCTCTTGGAGATAATATCACTAGGGGTTCCCTCCTGGCGGGAGCTCGTCAAAGCGCGGCTCCTCCCCTGCGATGTCTGGCCTCAAGTGAGGTCATCGCCCTCCACAAGCGAGCCTCACGCCTCCAGTAACTTGTCCACATCTCCTAACAAGTCATTTATCTGTTTTCTAGTTCATTGCCCATAATCTCAAACTTTTATATAAATTCAACACACCATCTTACATCTGTGTTATCGCCTCTATAATTCCTGCACCTTCCAGTTAGGTTAGGCTTGCTGAATAACTCTCAAGGGGGAGACTCGTTTCTCCAGCAGGCTGAGATCATAACATTCCCCTCCCCTTATTTTTGAGAGTTATTCCAGTGGCAAAGCTCGGGATAATACATCCGCCACCACACTGTCTCGTTCTCCAACCGATTGGTTCGACCGGTTGATCCGCTTACGTACTCTCTTAGGAGTATACAACTACTTCATTGCACCTTGTAACATCTGGCTCACAACTCGCCCGAAACATGATCTTCTCACAAACGATTTGACTTCTCTGACACCTCTTGGCTAGGCTGTCCTCCTTGGACGCCTGCACTCCATCGGTCAACTCTACTTATTGTTTCCACTCTCCGTTTCCTTGTCTTCTTCTCTTCACGTTCAGAGTCAGACATCTACTGTCAGTACCTCCTCTGTCGTCTTCACACTTCCATATACTGCCATTATACTTTCGTCTCCTGCCATCATACTTCACTCCCTCATCTTCACCGACGATCCTCCCTTTCGTCTCCTCATTTATCCGAGACCTCATCCTGTTTGACTTCCATCGAGTCCTCGGCTTTCTTCTACTCCTCCATGCTTGTGTCATCATCCTCTTCTCACACTTCTCGCCTCTATACAGCTCCATTTCTTCTCCTTCAACTCTTCTTTGTTCCCTGGAAGTTTCTCCGAGCACTGTACTACATCCAACAGCACTCGATCGTACATGTCGCTTTATCTCTCCTAGAGTGCTCGTAAGCATCTCTCCACACATACTGTCTCTTCTCCTTCCATTTTCTCGGCTATTACTCTTCTTCACTATCTCTCCTCCGCGTTTTCTGTGAAACATGTCAACTCCTGACATCTCAAACAACTTAACTCTACTATCCAAATGCCTCTGTGCTCGTGGACAACTTGACGCTCTACTCCCGTCCTCAGTATGTCCACATCCATCCTCACTTCTGCTCAGCACAGTTGCAATCACCTTCCGACCCTTAGTTTCAGTAGGCTGGGGTCTACTCAGGTTCGCTCTCTTCACATGATTTTTCTTTGGCTGGGCCATCTTCACTTTTGGCCTCACTGAGACTTCATTTTCCTGAGCTGGACCTTCATCAAACAGCCACGCTATATCTACGTCGATATCTTCTATTGGCTGAATAGACACTGTCTCATCTTCTCCAGCGTCTTCCTCGTCGGCCACCTCTGCCTTCATCACTACCGAGACAGGGTACTCAATGGCTTGGCGGTCTCCTGACTCATCTCCTCGGATGTCAGTCAGGTTAACACTCTCAGGTGTCCCACCCGTGCCGTGTCCTTCTGGGCACTCCTCTGGCACAGTCTCCGCTATGACTCTTGGCAACACCTTTGTCCCACACAAGTCATTCCCCAGGATCATTTGGACTCCTGGAACAGGTATGTTGGGGCACACTCCCAACATCACCTCCGCCGACACATATTCCGACCTTAGCTGGACAGTACAAACGGGCATGTCACTCTTAGACAATAACCCATATACTTTCATCTTCCTCCTGCCAGCTAATCGTCGATCATTCCCGATCAGGCTTCTCGCAATCACGCTCTGATTGGCTCCGGTATCTCTTAAGATACCAACTTCTACCTCAGGTTGGCCTCCTATACTGATCCAACCTTTATTTATGAACGGCCTATACCTCTCGTTCACTAAGTTCACCATCTGTGGTTTGTCTCGGAACACATTAGTATATTTACTTCGGGGGTCACACATGGCCAGGGTCACAATTCTCTTGCCCTGCCGACAATCTCGCATCACGTGACCCAATCCGTTACAGTTGTAACATCTCACCTGGGAAAAGTTTCTTCTATATGTACCAGAGTGGTTCTGACTTTGTCCACTCGCATGAGAGTTCCTCGGGCCAGGTACACTACTTGCACTCTGCGGGGCTTTACTGGACTCTTGATTTCCTGGATAATGATTTGTCTCTCGTTTAGCTCCTTCATCTTCACTTTCAGACGAAGTGCGCGACCTACTCTTCTGAGTTTTAGGGTACTTACGTTTATCCGCCCATTTATCAAAATTCTTCTCACCCCAGACTCTTCTGGTCTTTCGTAATTTATTCCTCCCCAGACTCCACTGGATCTGCCGTTGCTGCGTCTCGCCTCGTTCTTCACTCTGTTCTCCCTCAAGCTCTTATATGCTTCCGTAATCATATCCGCCCTATCTGCGGCATCTCTCACCTCCTTTATCCCTGCTTCTTGGATCTTGAACTTTGTTTCGGGATGCATCATCTCCAAGAACTTCTCCATGACCATCAATTGCTTCAGGTCAACGTAAGATCCAACTCCAGCAGCTTCAATCCACTTCTGGAATCGTCTTTCCAGATCCCTTGCTGTCTCAGCAACGTACATGCTCCACCTTTGATCATCTCTCTGAAACGCCNGCTTAACAGGGATGGTCTCCACTTAACTGAAATTTGATGAAGCAGTTATGGGGAGGACACTTTCTTTGGAAAAAGCAAAACACAAAAATCAGGGAAGCACGAGGTATAACTTCGATAAGTTGGTGAGAAAGAGCTATGAGATGACTAACAAATTAAGTACAAAATATATATATATATATATTTATATTATATATTTATATATTTATGGTTTATGATTTAATGAACAAGTACATTAGTTTATTTAATGGTTTAATGAACCATTAAAATGAACTGGTTTAATGTTTAATGAATTAGTACAATTTGAGTCAACATAAATTTAGGTGATCAGGTTCATTAATAGTAAGCAAAATAGAGTTTAATTATAGTCAACAGTTTACGCAGAATGTGAAACCTAGAAACTGTATTTAATCTTACAGAAAAAAAGTAATATTACCAATAAACTCACATAATATATTGTTAATGGTATGACGCTTATTCCGCCACAGCAAAACTCCATACCTGTAGACAGGAAGGGATGACAGAACCTCAAACGGTCACCGGTCGGCCAGGGTTAGACAGGAAATCCTCAATTCGTTACGGTAGACAGGATCGCTCGGTCATGGTAAAGGTCTAAGGTTTGTCAGTCCTGTACGTAAACCTGAACAATGGGTCCCACTCCTTTTACTTGTAATCCAGATTATACTTCGAGAACAGCTGAAACAAGGCACATAAATATACGCTAGCATATAAATTACTTGCAGACGTGAATGCATTTCACATAAATAACATACATTTCATATACATAACATATGCACATGAATATATTTTGAATACATAACATTTACACATACATACATTTCCTATAAATGGTGTGTATACATAAATATGAGAGTTGATGTAAGTGCAGTAAGGTGTAAATATAGGTATAAAAGTGTTTTCAAGTTAAATATACTCTATGACGTACCCTGCTTCTCAGTATATATACACTGAGAGCTTATATTAACCTTGAACTATGTTCAGAACATCCAGTATACTTGCTGGATGATCAGTAATCTGTAGTCTCCTTTACTAAAATAAATATATCTTAACTATACCTTCTTGTTGATTTGTGCCTGTTGTTGCTTTATTGTAGAGAAAATATACCCTACATTCGATTTAAATCAAAATTTGTTTATTTAAAAAATCTTGTATATTTTCAACATTTCACGTCTTGTTTATAACACCTTTCTTAATGCTTATCAACCTTGTGGACCCTTCTCTCGTATCTTCCCTTGTCCAACATCTCTCAAGAGATTGTATCTTGATTGCTCTTAATCTATCACGATAATACTAATATGTATTGCCTTACATGTGTAAAAACAATATGTACGTTTTCAAAAGAACTGACTTACATTCTGTTGGTTTTCAAGAAAATTGAAATACATTTTGTATGTTTCCAAGATCACAGATATTTTGATCTGTTACTTTTCATATTCGATTCCATTTGCAACGTTGGTTAAAATAACGAAAAAAATGTGATCTATTAGATGAGAGGACGGGTTTTAAGCACTGAACTTGTGCTTGAAGTCTGTTCACTTCCTCTTTCAAAGCGCGCCACTACTGAAATAATTCCCGAAACAAACCAATTTCCCATGATTCAACTCTGAACACCTTCACCAGCTACCAAGGCCCTGACGACTTAGAGAACCTGAATTAACCAAGCATTCAGATATGTCCTACCTGGCAATTACCCTCGCGAGTAGCACATAAACCTCCTGCTTGGCCAAACTTTTGCCCACACACATGCGGGTACCATGGAAAAAGTGATGGAAGCGAAGACGTTGTCACTATGGTCAGGATGAGCCCTCAGCCAGCGCTCCGGCAGGTACTCAGTCGCCCGAGGGAAGTATTTTTTTTTATTTTTTTAAGATATATAAAAAGAGTTGTTACATTCTTGTACAGCCACTAGTACACGTAGCATTTCGGGCAGGTCCCTGGAATATGACTGTTATAAATTAGATGTCTGCTATGGGGGATCTAGTATTATGGAGTAGGGTCAGCAGTTAGAATAAAGATGTATCACAAGTAATGGAGATCATATAGGCCTGGACCCCAATAAAAATATATACCAGTATTAACTATAGTGGCTTCCAGGAAATGTCAGTCTAGAGGTTGATCATTGATCTCCTACACAGGAAAAATGGATACTCCTTTAACACTAACTTACTTATTTATTAACCCCTTAACAACCCCCCAGATACATTAAATAACAATAACAATAATTACTTTACCACACTATCTTACGTTAAAAGCCTTGGTCCATTTAGGCAGGATACAAGGTTTACACTTGGGACAAGCTAGGGTAAAGTCTACTAGGCAAGGGACACTAGCAAGGACTCTAGGTAGCTTGGTACCACTGGAGAAGCACGTTGTTCCACTGAGCCCCCTTGAGAGTAAATTAGCAATATAAACACTAGCGATACCCTATACACATTACTACACACTTATGCCAGAAAACGAGAATGCAGCGCTACTTAGCTTTGTAAACTAGACACAGGATAAGGTAAGGGAGAGAGGTAGGAGGAAGGGGAGAGGGATGCAGAGCAACACAGTTGAGCTGTTGACACCACGCTGCCAGCCAGAGAGAAGAGCGCTTCAGCCTCCAGTCCCAGAACTCCTGGGTTGTTGTGGTGCCGGGAAGAGCCTAATTAATCGTGCAGCTTATACACATTACAAATCTTCACCGATGTACAATATTGTTTGCTTTACTCGTTCTAAGGATAGTTAATAATTACTACAATGTTATACTTAATTCACCACAAGCTCAAGAGTCTGAATGCTCTGTGAGAAACAAGATTCATCTTACGTCTGGCAAGGAAGATACGAACAGAGACGCGTCGACAAGCGCATCAAATAATATAAAGTTATTTATTTAGCTCAATTTGACTTCTGGATTCCACTGACGAACCCAGGTTCGTAACACTCCTCCCCCCTTCAGAGAAAAAAAAGAATGTGGCTACTAGAATAGTAGTCATATTTTTTTGTAAGAGTATACAGAGAATAAAAAGGAAAATCTATGCCATAAAAGAAAATCAATCAAAAACAACAATTTCTTTGCAAGAAAAGTACAAAGGAATTCTCTGAAAGAAAAAACACATACCAAAAAAACTGGGAAGTAAATAAATTTGACACGGAATATTTAATGTCACAGGAGAACCTAAAAAAAATAACTAAAGCATGACAGTTGGTATATGGCTTCCTGTGGCTCAGTTAGTTTAGTTCATTTATTATGCACCCCATACCCATCCCATGGGAGGTAGTGGAAAGGGTTACAGAGGCACATAATGGGCTCAGGGACTGAACCCCACAATCAGATGAATGTTACTCAGGTAACCGGGACAGAGCATCGGCTATCACGTTGAGCTGGCCCAGTAGGTGGCTAATGGAAAGATTGAAGTCTTGTAGGTACAATGCCCTCCTGAGGATGCGTTTATTTTTTCCTTCATCTGATTTAAGAATACTAGTGGGTTATGGCCTGTGTACACTTCCACTATATTACCTGTGAGGTAGACTTCGAACTTTTTACATTTTAACATTAGCTCTAACGCCTCTTTTTCTACCACTGAATAATTGCGTTGCGCCTTGTCAAATTTCACAGAGTAATAATATACTGGGTGTTCCACTTGATCATTCCCAGTTTAAACCAGTACCTACCAGTACCCACCAGTACACTGCACCAGCACCTGAGTCAGACGTGTCAACATGAATTTTAAATGGTCGGTCGAACCTTGGACTAGCAAGCACTGGGGCGGAAGCTAAGATCAATTTCAAATTTTTAATCGCCTCTGCACAGTCTGATGACCACTTAAATTTAACGGCCCTCCGCAACAAGTCTGTGAGAGGAGTGGCAACACTGTAAAAGTTCTGACAAAAGCGTCGATAGTACGCAAACATACCGATAAATATTTGAACGTCCTTCTTAGACCGGAGCACTGGATACTCCAGAATGGCACTGATTTTATCTTGCCGAGGTAAGACTTTTCCTTGGCCCACTTCATACCCGAGGTACATTACTGTGCCTTGGCCAAAATGACACTTTTTTACATTTAAGGTTAGATTTGCATTTTTAAAAATTGTGAACAACTGGCATAACCTTGCTATGTGGTTAGCCCAATTACTATCAAAGAGCACAATGTCATCTAAATACGCCCGACAATTTTGCACATTAGTGAGCAGAGAGTTCATTAGCCTCTGGAACGTGGCAGGGGCATTACGCAAGCCGAATGGTAACACTTGATACTCAAAGACACCATCGGGTGTTAGGAATGCAGTTAGTTGCTTAGCACGTTCAGTGAGCACGATCTGGTAATAACCCCTTGAGAGGTCGAATTTCGAGACGTACATGGCATTTCCTATTTCGTCGATGCAGTCTTCGAGAAGAGGCAGCGGATAGGCATCCACAATGGTCACCTTGTTGAGCTGCCGATAGTCGGTGCTTAATCGCCAGGAGCCATCTGGTTTAGGGACCAAAAGGCAAGGCGAGCACCAAGAGCCCTGGCTCGGCCTGATGAGGCCGTGCTGGAGCAAGAAGTCGACCTCCTTCCGTACGATAGCCTTCTTTTCCGGACTCATCCGATAGGGTTGAAGGTGAATGGGGGTGTAGTCTGTCAACTTGACATCATGGTAAATGGCATCAGTCTGGGTCGGGACCTCCCCGAACAGACTGGAGAATTTGTCAAGCAATGACTGCACCTCTTCACGTTGGGCCATCTGCAAATGGGACAGTCCCTCCTCCACAGCATTCACAGAACTAGAATTATTGAGAATGAGATTAGTTGGGTCCCCAGAACAATCATCCCCTCCCTCACTGGAAAAGGAAACATTGGTTAGTGCGATGGGCCTGGGGCCCTGGAACTTCTTCAGCCGATTCAAGAGTACGAGCATTACCTGGTTACGCTTGTCAGAGTGCCTCACTTTGTACGTGAGATCCCCAGTCTTTTCTGTCACAATGTAGGGTCCTTCGTACTTGTGGGACATAGTGTTCCCTAGTCGAGGCTTTAATACCAGGACAGGGTCACCAGGCTGAAATACCCGCAACTTAGCTTTAGCATCGTTTCGTTCTTTTATATTTTCTTGGTCCTTCCCAAGATACTTTAGTGCAGCCGCCTTGCAGTCCTTGAGTCTCCGGTGGTGTTGCGCAGAGAAAGCCGAACCTTCGGTTAATGTTACGTTCCCTAACAGATTCTCCTGTAACATTTGCAAGGGTCCACGAACTTTATGGCCAAAGACTAACTCAAAAGGAGAACAACCCAGTGAACTTTGCAACCCCTCTCGAGCAGCAAACAAAACATACGAATTATTTCTCTTCTCAAAACAACTTCTCATCCCAGAAGTTGTGGGAACTCTCGCACGATGTCTTCAACATCTGCTTCAGAGTTAGATGGAACCGCTCAATTACCCCCTGACTCTGTGGATGGTATGGGCTGGAAACCTTATGAGGTATTCCATGGTCCTTACAGAATTGTTAAAAAATATCAGACTTAAAATTAGTACCATTGTCAGTTTGCACGACCCGAGGCAGTCCAAAAGTAGAGAAAAACTGCACATACGAGCAACAAGTCTTTGCTCGGATGTTCCTTACAGCAAAAGCCTCTGGGTAATGGGTCATGATACACATCATCGTGATTAGGTAAATATTACTAGACTTAGTTCTAGGTAATGGACCAACACAGTCCATTACGACATGAGAAAATGGTTCCTCCGGCGCGACAATAGGCCTTAGAGGAGCTTTAGGTGGTATCTGGTTTGGTTTCCCAACAGTTGACAAGCAATACATGAATTACAAAATTTTGCCACATCGTTTTCAGCTTGGGCCAGAAAAAATACTTGAAGATTTTGTGATAAGTAATATTAATACCTTGATTTCCCCCTTAGGATCATCATGAGCAGTTGACAAAACTCTCTCTCTATAGCAGGTCGGCAACATAACCTGGTGACTACTTCCCACTCATTTGACAAGGGATCTCTGGGGTCTCCATTTTCTCATCAAAATCCAATCATTGTAGTAGTTACCCAGTTGCTGCGTCTACAATTTCCTCCTTAGAGATGGCTACTTCGTGCATTCTGCAAGACTGGAGTCAGCTTTCCGTAACTCACTCAAGAAGGCGTCCAGGCCTTGGTCAGATACCATTGGCGAGGCTCAACAGTGTTATCTCCCCACCTCCTCGTTACTCTCAGTAAGCGGCGGTGGCAGGCTCTCCACAATGTCCTCGGCCACGTCATCGAGTCGGGCCATGAATGTGTCCGCAAGGTTCACTTGGCTTTCACCACTCCGGAAAGTTCTTTGTGTCCTCGGGATTTACCACCTTGGC
>WNGS01003157.1:0-15560 GCA_020271785.1 Procambarus virginalis | reverse complement strand
CCCCCCCCCCCACACTCAGTGTATGTAGTTTGAGATTACCCCCCCCCCACACTCAGGTGTGGTTGTTGTGAGATCCCCCCCCCCACACTCAGGTGTAGGTAGTGTGAGATACTCCCCCCACACTCAGGTGTTGGTAGCGAGATCCCCCCCACCCTCAGGTGTTGGTAGTGTTATGATCTCAGCCTGCAGGAGAAACGAGTCTCACCCTTTGAGAGTTATTCAGCAAGCCTGACCTAACTGGAAGTCCAGGATTATAGAGGCGATAACACAGATGTAAGATGGTGTGTTGGATTTAATCAAAATTTGAGAATAGGGCAATGCCTAAGAAAACAGATAAATGACCAGTTAGGAGATGTGGACAAGTTACTGGAGGCGTGAGGCTCGCTTGTGGAGGGCGATGACCTCACTTGAGGCCAGACATCGCAGGGGAGAAGCCGCGCTTCATCGAGCTCCCGCCAGGAGGGAACCCCTAGTGATATTATCTCCAAGAGAAGAGAAGGTGCAGACGTTCCAGCTGTTGAATCGAGCTGAAGACGTTGCGGTCTCAAGTCCTGGACGGCGAGGAGAGAGTATTAAGCCGCCCATGACAGTTTTGTGGGCTGTGACAAGCGCCCTGGTCAGACGTTGTCAGAGGGAGAAGCGCCCTCGACCAGATAATCTGTGGTTTGTCTTTGGGGAAGAAGTTGCTGAGACTTGGAAGCCAGCACAGAGAGAGTGGTCGATGAGACTCCAAGGCAGGGGAGGAGAGGACCCCGAGCTATGAAGAAGCAGTGAGGAGAGTGTCACGTGCTTCTGCAGAGGTGGTGAAGTGCCACGTTATTCGAGAAACTTTATGGTGCAGCAGCCAGTAGAGAGCTGTGGATGATCCAAATAGGATAGAGAAGCACCATAGTTGTTCAAGGAATCTTCATGGTAGCAGCCGGGAGGAGCTGCAGAGGATCCTGGTGTTTAAGCCCTGAGGAACCTGAAGTTGTCAGGGTAGTGAAATAGTTTCTAACTGATCACTTGTATGGAGGTGAGAGTGTTTGTCATTAGCGTGAACGACGCAGTGAGAGGTGAGTGATCGTTTGCTATTTATGTGCCAAGAAGTGTATGTTGAAGTTTTGAGTTACAGGCGTAGGCAGGAGTGCCTACAGATTTATATGTTTCTAAGACTGATAGAATGGTCGATTGATTCGTTGGTGGCACGGATCATTTATACTGATATATATATATATGTATGTTATTGCATTCAAAATGCTGATTTGCCTTATATGTGTTTATAGGTATATATATATGTATACATTCTCTTGATGGTAGTGTAACATTATATATGTAAGAGACTTAATCTACTTGAGGAGGTTGATAATATTAGGTAATACCAAGAGATAGGATACCACTTAGCAAGCTGAGGATAGAGTTCTGATGGTGTTGGAGTGCAACCTGATTATAATAGTACAGAGTATAGGATTCATCATTATTATATGTATGCGTGTATTGTTATGTACTTCGTCCAGTAAATGTATTCAAATTTGCTGGTGTTTGCACTTGTCCCAGTGAGGCTTCCCAGGAAATAGTAAAGAAGGAGAGAGAGAGCAAGAAACAGGAACCACTGCTGTGGACAGGTAAGACAGAAGTCTAGGAAGATAAAGGGGAATTGAGGAGGTCATATTCCATAAGGAGAGAGAGTGGGGAGTCACAGCGGCTCGAGTGGGTGTGTGCACGTGACACAACAAGGCTGCGTGTTGGAGCGCAGCCCCTAAACGTGTGACATTGAGCCCCTCTCCAAGAGCCAGAAGTGCCTAGTGTGATCTCCTGGTGAAATATGAGCATTTGTCGAGTTGTGGGTTGGGTGGTCCGTCAGCGGTAACCACCAAATCCCCCACCGCGACAAAATTGGGGGCCTGTGTCCGGGAGAGTGAACTGACACCCCCCACACCCTGTCCAAGAGTGGATTTGTACACCCTTGCTGAATAGATACACTGTGGGACTGCAGGTGTATATTCTCTCTCTCGGGAAGACTCACAGGACAGGATGACAGCGGTCCTGAATTTTAGAGGTTCGGAGAAAGACCTGCTAGAGCCCAGAAGTACATTGATACAGGGGATGATGAAATCTTGCAAAATTGTACCCAGGAACAACTTTGGTTGATCGCTAAAATGTATGGTGTTAGGTTGAAGCCAAATAGGGCGTCTAGTAAACGAAAGGAAATCAAGGCAATAACACAGATAGACAGAGTAAGCATGTTCTGCAAAACTCATGACGAGAAGATTCTAGACATGTGCACTAGGAGGCAGATAAGGATGTTGGAAGACCATTTCGGCCTAAAGGGTAGGCATGATAAGGTAGAGGATGGACGCGAGGCGCTGCGGACTTGGTTAAGGGAACAAAAGCAGAAGAAGAGAAGGAAGCGAACACCAATGTGAACAAGAGGAAACACAGTACCAGCAAGGAGGAGCTGAAACCCTGCCTCAGAATGAAGAACCCGATAGGTTGGAAGAAATTTCAGAGGAAACGGATGATGCGCCAAGTGACGAAGGAATTAATGTAAACTCAAGTAGCAGCAGGGAAAGCAGCCTTGAGAGGCGCGAGGTGGAACCAAAGTTGGAACCAGGAGACAATGAGGTGCAGCTGCAACGTGAAGAGAGGCAGGCTCGGCTTGAGCAAGAGAAAGCTAAAGCCGAACAAGAAAAGGCTAAAGCTGAGCAAGAGAAAGCCAAAGCCGAGCAAGAGCGAGCTAAAGCCAAACAAGAAAAGGCTAAAGCTGAACAGGAAAAATTTAAAGTTGAACAAGAGAGAGAGCCAAGGCCGAACAGGAAACGGCAAGGCTGAACTGGCTATGATAAAGATGGAGGCCGCTAAAGCAGAACAAGAGAGAATTAAGACGGCACGAAGGGAGAACAGAGTGAAGAATGAGGTGAGACGTAGCAATGGCAGACCCAGTGGAGCCTGGGGAGGAAGAAATTACGAAAGACCCAGAAGAGTCTGGGGTGAGAAGAATTTGATAAATGACGGATAAACGTAAGTACCCTAAAACTCAGAAGTAGGTCGCGCACTTCGCCTGAAAGTGAAGATGAAGGAGCTAAACGAGAGACAAATCATTATCCAGGGAATCAAGAGTCCAGTAAAGCCCCACAGAGTGCAGGTAGTGTACCTGGCCCGAGGAACTCTCATGCGAGTGGACAGAGTCAGAACCACTCTGGTACATATAGAAGAAACTTTTCCCAGGTGCGGTGTTACAACTGTAACGGATTGGGTCACGTGATGCGAGATTGTCGGCAGGGCAAGAGAATTGTGACCCTGGCCATGTGTGACCCCCGAAGTAAATATACTAATGTGTTCCGAGACAAACCACAGATGGTGAACTTAGTGAACGAGAGGTATAGGCCGTTCATAAGTAAAGGTTGGATCAGTATAGGAGGCCAACCTGAGGTAGAAGTTGGTATCTTAAGAGATACCGGAGCTAATCAGAGCGTGATTGCGAGAAGCCTGATTGGGAATGATCGACGATTAGCTGGCAGGAGAAAGATGAAAGTATATGGGTTATTGTCTGAGAGTGACATGCCCGTTTGTACTGTCCAGCTAAGGTCGGAATATGTGTCGGCGGAGGTGATGTTGGGAGTGTGCCCCGACATACCTGTTCCAGGAGTCCAAATGATCCTGGGGAATGACTTGTGTGGGACAAAGGTGTTGCCAAGAGTCATAGCGGAGACTGTGCCAGAGGAGTGCCCAGAAGGACACGGCACGGGTGGGACACCTGAGAGTGTGAACCTGACTGACATCCGAGGAGATGAGTCAGGAGACCGCCAAGCCATTGAGTACCCTGTCTCGGTAGTGATGAAGGCAGAGGTAGCCGACGAGGAAGACGCTGGAGAAGATGAGACAGTGTCTATTCAGCCAATAGAAGATATCGACGTAGATATAGCGTGGCTGTTTGATGAAGGTCCAGCTCAGGAAGATGAAGTCTCGGTGAGGCCAAAAGTGAAGATGGCCATGCCAAAGAAAAATCATGTGAAGAGAGCGAACCTGAGTAGACCCCAGCCTGCTGAAACTAAGGGTCGGAAGGTGAGTGCAACTGTGCTGAGCAGAAGTGAGGAAGGATGTGGACATACTGAGGACGGGAGTAGAGCGTCAAGTGGTCCACGAGCACAGAGGCATTTGGATAGTAGAGGTAAGTTGTTTGAGATGTCAGGAGTTGACATGTTTCACAGAAAACGCGGAGGAGAGATAGTGAAGAAGAATGATAGCCGAGAAAATGGAAGGAGAAGAGACAGTATGTGTGGAGAGATGCTTACGAGCACTCTAGGAGAGGTAAAGCAACATGTACGATCGAGTGCTGTTGGATGTAGTACAGTGCTCGGAGAAACTTCCGGGAACAAAGAAGAGTTGAAGGAGAAGAAATGGAGTTGTATAGAGGCGAGAAGTGTGAGAAGAGGATGATGACACAAGCATGGAGGAGTAGAAGAAAGCCAAGGACTCGATGGAAGTCAAACAGGATGAGGTCTCGGATAAATGAGGAGACGAGAGGAAGGATCGTCGGTGAAGACGAGGGAGTGAAGTATGATGGCAAGAGACGAAAGTATAATGGTAGTATATGGAAGTGTGAAGACGACAGAGGAGATACAGACAGTAGATGTCTGACTCTGGACGTGAAGAGAAGAAGACAAGGAAACGGAGGGTGGAAACAATAAGTAGAGTTGACCGATGGAGTGCAGGCGTCCAAGGAGGACAGCCTAGCCAAGAGGTGTCAGGGAAGTCAAATCGTTTATGAGAAGATCATGTTTCGGGCGAGTTGTGAGCCAGATGTTGCAAGATGCAATGAAGTAGTTGTACACTCCTAAAGGAGTACGTAAGCGGATCAACCGGTCGAACCAATCGGTTGGAGAACGAGACAATGTGGTGGCGGATGTATTATCCCGAGCTTTGCCACTGGAATAACTCTCAAAAATAAGGGGAGGGGAGTGGTATGATCTCAGCCTGCAGGAGAAACGAGTCTCACCCTTTGAGAGTTATTCAGCAAGCCTGACCTAACTGGAAGGTCCAGGAATTATAGAGGCGATAACACAGATGTAAGATGGTGTGTTGGATTTAAATAAAAATTTGAGAATATGGGCAATGCACTAGAAAACAGATAAATGACCAGTTAGGAGATGTGGACAAGTTACTGGAGGCGTGAGGCTCGCTTGTGGAGGGCGATGACCTCACTTGAGGCCAGACATCGCAGGGGAGAAGCCGCGCTTCATCGAGCTCCCGCCAGGAGGGAACCCCTAGTGATATTATCTCCAAGAGAAGAGAAGGTGCAGACGTTCCAGCTGTTGAATCGAGCTGAAGACGTTGCGGTCTCAAGTCCTGGACGGCGAGGAGAGAGTATTAAGCCGCCCAGTGACAGTTTTGTGGGCTGTGACAAGCGCCCTGGTCAGACGTTGTCAGAGGGAGAAGCGCCCTCGACCAGATAATCTGTGGTTTGTCTTTGGGGAAGAAGTTGCTGAGGACTTGGAAGCCAGCACAGAGAGAGTGGTCGATGAGACTCCAAGGCAGGGGAGGAGAGGACCCCGAGCTATGAAGAAGCAGTGAGGAGGAGTGTCACGTGCTTCTGCAGAGGTGGTGAAGTGCCACAGTTATTCGAGGAAACTTTATGGTGCAGCAGCCAGGAGAGCTGTGGATGATCCAAATAGGAATAGAGAAGCACCATAGTTGTTCAAGGAATCTTCATGGTAGCAGCCTGGAGGAGCTGCAGAGGATCCTGGTGTTTAAGCCCTGAGGAACCTGAAGTTGTCAGGGTAGTGAAATAGTTCTAACTGATCACTTGTATGGAGGTGAGAGTGTTTGTCATTAGCGTGAACGACGCAGTGAGAGGTGAGTGATCGTTTGCTATTTATGTGCCAAGAAGTGTATGTTGAAGTTTTGAGTTACAGGCGTAGGCAGGAGTACCTACAGATGTATATGTATTCTAAGACTGATAGAATGGTCGATTGATTCGTTGTGTGGCACGGATCATTTATACTGATATATATATATGTATGTTATTGCATTCAAATGCTGATTTGCCTTATATGTGTTTATAGGTATATATATATGTATACATTCTCTTGATGGTAGTGTAACATTATATTGTAAGACTTAATCTACTTGAGGAGGTTGATAATATTAGGTAATACCAAGAGATAGGATACCACTTAGCAAGCTGAGGATAGAGTTCTGATGGTGTTGGAGTGCAACCTGATTATAATAGTACAGAGTATAGGATTCATCATTATTATATGTATGCGTGTATTGTTATGTACTTCGTCCAGTAAATGTATTCAAATTTGCTGGTGTTTGCACTTGTCCCAGTGAGGCTTCCCAGGAAATAGTAAAGAAGGAGAGAGAGAGCAAGAAACAGGAACCACTGCTGTGGACAGGGTAAGACAGAAGTCTAGGAAGATAAAGGGGATTGAGGAGGTCATATTCCATAAGGAGAGAGTGGGGAGTCACAGCGGCTCGAGTGGGTGTGTGCACGTGACAACAAGGCTGCGTGTTGGAGCCGCATCCCCTAAACGTGTGACGTTGAGCCCCTCTCCAAGAGCCAGAAGTGCCTAGTGTGATCTCCTAGTGAAATATGAGCATTTGTCGAGTTGTGGGTTGGGTGGTCCGTCAGCGGTAACACCACCAAATCCACCATCGCGACAAAATTAAGATACCCCCCACACTCAGGTGTTGGTAGTGAGATACCCAAACCCACACTCAGGTGTTGGTAGTGAGAGATACCCCAACCACACTCAGGTGTTGGTAGTGAGAGATACCCCCCCCACACTCATGTGTTGGTAGTGAGAGATCTCTCCCCCCCACACTCAGGTGTGGGTAGTGTGAGATACCCCCCCCCACACTCATGTGTAGGTAGTGTGAGATACCCCCCCACACTCAGGTGTAGGTAGTGTGAGATACCCCCCCACACTCAGGTGTAGGTAGTGTGAGATCCCCCCCACACTCAGGTGTAGGTAGTGTGAGATACCCCCCACACTCAGGTGTAGGTAGTGTGAGATACCCCCCCACACTCAGGTGTAGGTAGTGTGAGATACCCCCCCCCCCACACTCAGGTGTAGGTAGTGAGAGATAACCCCCCACACTCAGGTGTAGGTAGTAAGATACCCCCCCACACTCAGGTGTTGGTAGTGAGATACCCAAACCCACACTCAGGTGTAGGTAGTGTGAGATACCCCCCTCCCACACTCAGGTGTTGGTAGTGAGAGATAACCCCCCCCCCACACTCAGGTGTTGGTAGTGTGAGATACCCCCCCACACTCAGGTGTAGGTAGTGTGAGATACCCCCCCACACTCAGGTGTAGGTAGTGTGAGATACCCCCCCCCACACTCAGGTGTAGGTAGTGAGAGATAACCCCCCACACTCAGGTGTAGGTAGTGTGAGATAACCCCCCACACTCAGGTGTAGGTAGTGTGAAATACCCCCCCCCCCACACTCAGGTGTATGTAGTTTGAGATTACCCCCCCCCCCACACTCAGGTGTTGGTTGTTGTGAGATCCCCCCCCCCACACTCAGGTGTAGGTAGTGTGAGATACTCCCCCCACACTCAGGTGTTGGTAGCGAGATACCCCCCACACTCAGGTGTTGGTAGTAAGATACCCCCCCACACTCAGGTGTTGGTAGTGAGATACCCAAACCCACACTCAGGTGTTGGTAGTGAGAGATACCCCCCCCCACACTCAGGTGTTGGTAGTGAGAGATACCCCCCCACACTCATGTGTTGGTAGTGTGAGATCTCCCCCCCCCACACTCAGGTGTGGGTAGTGTGAGATACCCCCCCCCACACTCATGTGTAGGTAGTGTGAGATACCCCCCACACTCAGGTATAGGTAGTGTGAGATACCTCCCCACACTCAGGTGTTGGTAGTGTGAGATACCCCCCCACACTCAGGTGTAGGTAGTGAGAGATACCCCCCCCCCACACTCAGGTGTAGGTAGTGTGAGATCCCCCCCCCCACACTCATGTGTAGGTAGTGTGAGATACCCCCCCACACTCAGGTATAGGTAGTGTGAGATACCTCCCCACACTCAGGTGTTGGTAGTAAGATACCCCCCCACACTCAGGTGTTGGTAGTGAGAGATACCCCCCACACTCAGGTGCTGGTAGTGAGAGATCCCCCCCCCCACACTCAGGTGTAGGTAGTGTGAGATACCACCCCACCCACACTCAGGTGTAGGTAGTGTGAGATTCCCCCCTACACTCAGGTGTGGGTAGTGTGTGATACCCCCCCCCACACTCAGGTGTAGGTAGTGTGAGATACCCTTCCACACTCAGGTGTAGGTAGTGTGAGATACCCCCCCACCCACACTCAGGTGTAGATAGTGTGAGATTCCCCCCTACACTCAGGTGTGGGTAGTGAGAGATACCCCCTCCCCACACTCAGGTGTTGGTAGTGAGAGATACCCCCTCCCCACACTCATGTGTAGATAGTGTGAGATACCCCCCACACTCAGGTGTAGGTAGTGAGAGATACCCCCCACACTCATGTGTTGGTAGTTTGAGATACCCCCCGCACACACACACACACAGGTGTTGGTAGTGTGAGATACCCAACCCCACTGAGGTGTAGGTAGTGTGAGATACCCCCCCTCACACACACAGGTGTTGGTAGTGAGAGATACCCCCCACACTCAGGTGTTGGTAGTTAGAGATACCCCCCCCCACACTCCGGTGTAGGTAGTGTAAGATACCCCCCCCCCCACATTCAGGTGTAGGTAGTGTGAGATATCCCTCCCACACTCAGGTGTAGGTAGTGTGAGATACCCCCCCCACACTCAGGTGTTGGTAGTGTGAGATCCCCCCCCCCCACACTCAGGTGTAGGGTTTTTTTTTATTTTATTTTTACATGCAAAGCATGCAAGTTAAATACAATAAAAAACAAATTAAGAACATAGAAAAACATTACAAAACAAGGGAAAAAAAGAAAACCACCAGCCAGAAGGGCTGACAGTACAGCATAACAAATTTCAAAACTCGAGAAAGGCATTGAAAAGACAGTACAAAAGATAAAACAAATGCAAAACAACAAAACACAGGAGCATGTCAAAACAGAACAGTATAAAACAAAAATCAAGATGGATAACACGCAATCAAAAGAAAACCATCGTTACATATACAACAACAAAACAAAACACCGGCCTGAAGGACCGAGAACAAAACAACAGAATGAACAAACGGAAGTATTACAAAAAATGCAATAAGAACATACACCACACAATAAGCCACACAAATACAAAACAAAAACTAATACAACACGTAAGCATAAAATAAAAAACACATAGGGCACGTTAACAACATGAAAGTTAAGACATGAAGGCCAGACACACACACACCCAAACACCCGCCTCGCCACAAACAAAGGGAGAGGCACGGGCACAAACTACCAGAAGGCAGACAAAACAGCCAGAAGGGCACACAGCACAAAAGAATACAATCACTCGTATTTGCGCGGAAACGCGTCCCGAGAGAAGCGTACATGGTACGCCTCCCATCGTAACCACTGCCAAGGGTCCTGACCATCCACCGGGGACGCCATCTTATCCGGGACGTTGGCCACAAACACCCGCAAACATGGCACCCAAACCGTATCACAGCGGAACCGAGTGACCGGTACATGGTCCCACACCTCATCGCCGAAAGGTAGCTCAGCAACCCGCGACCAGTGACCCGACGGCATCACAGACTTCGGTGACACGGCCCCCAAGTGCCCAACGGTCAACCTCCGAGGGGAGCGTGGTAGAAGGCACCACCACAGGGCAGCACCAGCGCCCACGGGCACCCCACCGACGACGGACCGAGGGAACCGACCCGCACGTCTTTCCGTAAGTCACCACCAGGCCACGCCCAGACCCACCATCCCCCCCACTCCGGCAGCGGAGGCCACCACCCCCCACCGCGGAGAGGCCCCGGCGGAGAAGGAACAGCAGGCACACCCAGACACGGACACAATGTCAGCAGGCGCATGGACGTCCGCCACCACTAACTGCGGAGCCAGCAACGTAACCGGAACCACTCCATCCACACCCGCGGCCATCACAGTCACTAAAGTCCCCAACATCGGCCCAGGGAGACGACGAAGGCCTGGAACGTTTGGGCACCGGCCTGAGATCGTCAGAGCCGGAAGCCGACCCAGAAACATGGGCACTACTAGCCGGACGAACTGACGTCCGCCGCAAAACGGCAGCAGCCTCGACCACAGGGGAACCGGACCACACACAACAGGGGACCCCACAGCCACCCCAGCACCCAGCACAGCCGGGATCCGAGGCGAGGATGCAGGGCCAGGCACAGCAGCTGAAGACAGGTGAGCAGACGGTGAGGAGGGGCGCAGCAGAAGGCCCACTGGAGCAGCAGGGACAGGAGCGGAGTATCCACCGATGGCATCGCAACATCCTGAGGAGGGCCGGCGACATCCAGGGGAACGTCAGGCGACGCCGGGGTAGCCGCAACAACAGCGGGTCGTCACTGCATCCCCGGAGTCCTCGTCCGGGAAGCGGAGGGAATCTCTTCCCTAAATAGGTTGCAGGAGCAACCGAGCCGGCATCGCACCCGCAGCCTGATGCCCCACAGGCCACACCGTAAACAGGGCCGAGGCTGTCGGGCATAGTACACACCCTATTGTAGCACCCCAGAGCCGGACCGAAGATGAATATCCGACCGCAGGCGCATCCCCATGTGCGAATGTTTCGTCCGTCTCCCGGCATACCTCCCAGAGGATATCGTGTTGACCCTCACACTGATGACCGCTCCCAACGCTGAAAGTAACGCCGAAGAAGATCCTCGGGAAACTCCAGGGCGCCCCATGCACACTGACATAGGTCAGCGCACCACTCCGGTCGGATATGGAGACAGAGCGGCACCACCGGCATCGACAACGAGCGTCCCTCGTAACGACTGAGGAAATCACGGTATACTTCCTCCGTCACAAGCTTGATGACAACTCGATGGGCAGTCTCACAAGCTCAATACCGTCACGTCCATCACAGGGACATGAAGCAGGTCGCCACAGAACCACGGCTATCTCCGGATATCCAACACGACAGTGAACCCAGGCCCACGGAGTTCACGTGCTTGATAGATGGAAGGGGACCACCCATGGTAAGCTCGCCACGTCAACACGCAGCCCGCAGCAACAACAGGGGGGGGGCCAGAAACTCCCACACCCCTCTGGTGACGAAAACGGCAAACACCTCAAACCACCAGAGGCCAGACGACACGTCTGTACCCCACGGCAGCTCCAGGCGGCTCCCACACACAGTTTTTGCTAGTGAGAGATCCCCCCCCCACCACACTCAGTTGTTGGTAGTGTGAGATACCCCCCACACTCAAGTGTTGGTAATGTGAAATACCCCCCCCTCCACCACTCAAGTTTGTTGGTAGTGAGAGTACCCCCCCACACACGGTGTAGGAATGTGTGAATACCCAACTCCCATCACTCAGGTGTCGGTAGTGAGAGATAACACCCCCACACTCAGGTATTGGTAGTGTGAGATACCCCCCCCCCCACACTCAGGTGTAGGTAGAGATCGATACCCCCCTCCACAATCAGGTGATGGTAGTGCAGAGATACACCCCCACACTTCAGTATGGTATGTATACCCCCTTGGTAGGGATGGAGAGATACCCCCCCCCCCACACTCAGGGTGAGGTAGGTGTAGTAAGATACCCCCCCCCACACACTCAGTTGTAGGTAGTGAGAGATACCCCTTCCACAATCAGGGTTAGGTAGTGATGAGATACCCACTCACCCTCAGGGGGATAGACCCACCACACTCCAGGGTGTTGGGGTAGTGAGAGATACCCCCCAAACTCAGGTGTAGGTAGTGCTGAGATACCCCCCAACTCAGGTGAAGGTAGTGTGAGATCACCCCCCCCCCCACTCAGGTGTGAGCTGAGATACCCCCCACCCACACTCAGGTGGTGATAGTGTGAGATAACGCCCACCACACCCAGGTGTTGGTTAGTGTGAGATACCTCCCCCACAGCTCGCTGTTGGTAGTGAGATACCCCCACCCACAACAGGTGTTGGTAGTGAGATACCCCCTCCACACTCAGTGTGGTAGTGAGATACCCTCCCACACTCAGGTGTTGGTAGGTGAGAGATCCCCCCCCCCCCCACACTCAGGTGTAGGTAGTGTGAGATACCCACCCACACTCAGGTGTAGGTAGTGTGAGATACCCCCCACCCACACTCAGGTGTAGATAGTGAGAGATAACCCCCCCCCCACACTCAGGTATTGGTAGTGTGAGAATACCCCCCCCCCCCCCACACTCAGGTGTAGTTAGTGAGAGATACCCCCTCCACAATCAGGTGATGGTAGTGAGAGATACCCCCCCACACTCAGTGTAGGTAGTGAGAGGTACCCCCCCCCCACACACTCAGGTGTAGGTAGTGAGAGGTACCCCCCCCCCACACTCAGGTGTTGGTAGTGAGAGATACCCCCCCACACTCAGTTGTTGCTAGTGAGAGATACCCCCCCCCCCACGCACTCAGTGTTGGTAGTGTGAGATACCCCCCCCCACACACACCAGGTGTTGGTAGTGAGAGATACCCCCCCACACTACAGGTGTTGGTAGTTAGAGATACCACACCCCCCCCCACATTCAGGTGTAGGTAGTGTGAGATATCCCTCCCACACTCAGGTGTAGGTAGTGTGAGATATCCCTCCCCCACTCAGGTGTAGGTAGTGTGAGATACCCCCCCCCCCACTCAGGTGTTGGTAGTGTGAGATACCCCCCCCCCCCCCCACTCAGGTGTAGGTAGTGAGAGATACCCCCCCCCACAAACAGTTTTTGCTAGTGAGAGATACCCCCCCCCACACTCAAGTGTGGTAGTGTGAAATACCCCCCCTCCACACTCAGTTGTTGGTAGTGAGAGATACCCCCCCCACACTCAGGTGTAGGTAGTGAGAGATAACCCCCCCACCCTCAGGTATTGGTAGTGTGAGATACCCCCCCCCCACACCTCTGGTGTAGGCAGTGAGAGATACCCCCCCACACTCAGGTGTAGGGTAGGTGAGAGGTACCCCCCCCCACACACTCAGGTGTAGGTAGTGAGAGATACCCCCCACTCAGGTGTTGGTATTGTGACATACCCCCCCCCCACACGCTCAGTTGTTGGTAGTGTGAGATACCGCCCACACTCAGTGTTGGTAGTGAGAGATACCCCCCCCCCCCCCCACACACACACAGGTGTAGGTAGTGTGAGATACCACCCCCCCCACACTCAGGTGTAGGTAGTGAGAGATACCTCCCCACACTCAGGTGTAGGTAGTGTGAGATACCCCCCCACACTACAGGTGTTGGTAGTGAGAGATACCCCCCACACTCAGGTGTTGGTAGTGAGAGATACCCTCACACTCAGGTGTTGGTAGTGTGAGATTACCACCCCACACTCAGGTGAAGGTATTGTGAGAATACCCCCCCCCCCCACACTCAGGTGTTGTTAGTGAGATACCCCACCCACACTCAGGTGTTGGTAGTGAGATACGCCACCCACACCCAGGTGTTGGTAGTGTGAGATACCGCCCCACACTCAGCTGTTGGTAGTGAGATACCCCCACCCACAACCCAGGTGTTGGTAGTGAGAGATACCCCCCCTACACTCAGTGTTGGTAGTGAGATACCCCCTCCACACTCAGGTGTTGGTAGTGAGATACCCTCCCCACATCCGGTGTTGGTAGTGAGAGATCCCCCCCACACTCAGGTGTAGGTAGTGTGAGATACCCCCCCACTAAGGTGTAGGTAGTGGAGATACCCCCCACCCACACTCAGGTGTAGATAGTGAGAGATAACCCATCCACACTCAGGTATTGGTAGTTGTGACGATAACCCCCCCCCCCACACTCAGGTGTAGGTAGTGAGAGATACCACCTCCACAATCAGGTGATGGTAGTGGAGATACCCCCCCACACTCAGGGTGTAGGTAGTGAGAGCTACCCCCCCCCCCCCACACAATCAGGTGTAGGTAGTGTTAGATACCTCCCCCACACTCAGGTGTTGGTAGGAGTACCCCACCCACACTCAGGTGTTGGTAGTGAGAGATACCCCCCCCCCACACTCAGGTGTAGTAGTGTGAGATACCGCCCCCTACATTTAGGTGTAGGTATTGTGAGATACCCCCACCCCCCCCACACTCAGTTGTAGGTAGTGTGAGATTCCCCCCCCACACTCAGGTGTTAGGAGTAGTGTGAGGTCACCCCCCCCCCTCCCACTCTAGGTGGTAGGTAGTGTGAGATAAACCCCCCACACTCAGGTGTTGGTAGTGAAAGATACCCCCCCCCCACACTCATGTGTAGGTAGTGTGAAATAACCCCCCACACACTCAGGTGTAGGTAGTGTGAGATACCCCCACCACCACACTCAGGTGGTGGGTGTGTGAGATACCCCCCCCCCACACTCAGGTGTTGGTAGTGTGAGATACCCCCCACCCCACACTCAGGTGTTGGTGTGTGAGATACCCCCCCCCCCCACACTCAGGTGTTGGTAGTGTGAGATGTGAGATTTTTTTTTTTCTTTGACAATTATCCAAAGAAAGTAAGTCCTATTGATGTTACGGTAATCGTAACTACCTCGCAAGAGAGGCAGACCTTAACAGCAAGAACTGCCAGTGGCAGATATTTAATCTTAAGCCTAAGATCATAGGAACGCGGGAGCAAACCGCCAGGCGAAACCACCCGGGTAACACCTGTCAATTAGGTCGCTGGCTCCTCCTAGTGACAACTAATAAAGGGTAGCCGACGGATTCTCACTTCGTTATTTATAGAAATGTGGTGCTGTGCAATGGACACGAGCTTTAGATACAGACTTGATATGATTTGCCAGACTTGATAGCAGGCAAAGCGTTGCAGAACTTGAAATGTGGGGCAGTAATACTTGGAAGGTTTGACGTAAACGGGACCGTTTTCTATAACAACCAATTTATTCACAAAATAAACTAGAACTACTACACAAGGATGATTGCCGTACTTTACGTCACCCCAGGGCACATTCACGAACAGCTAATCAACAGCCTGATGGACCCACGGGATCCTTCCCTTCGTCGCTGACTGAACAATGACACTAACTGAACAAGAGCCGCCCGGAGCTGCCGTGGGGTACAGACGTGTCGTCTGGCCTCTGGTGGTTTGAGGTTTTTGCCGTTTTTCGTCACCAGAGGGAGTGTGGGAGTTTCTGCCCCCCTCCCTGTTGTTGCTGCGGGCTGCGTGTTGCCGTGGCGAGATTACCATGGGTGGTCCCCTTCAATCTATCAAGCGCGTGAACTCCGTGGGCCTGGAGGTCCCTGGTCGTGCTGGGATATCCGGAAATAGCCGTGGTTCTGTGCGACTTGCTTCATGTCCCTATGATGGACGTTGACGGTATTAAGCTTGTGACTGCCCATCGAGATGTCATCAAGCTTGTGGACGGATGAGGGTTACCGTGATTTCCCTCGGCGTTACGAGGGACGCCTCGTTGTCGATGCCGGGGTGGAGCCTGGGCCCCTCTTGTCTCCATATCCGACCGGAGTGGGTGCGCTGACTTATGTCAGAGTGCATGGGGCGCCCTTGAAGTTTCCCGAGG
>WNGS01003156.1:87088-97601 GCA_020271785.1 Procambarus virginalis | reverse complement strand
TGAATTTACACTAATTACAATTCATGGTGTGACGATAATCTCTTATCAGAGATTTAGCCTGCTATTTCTGCGAATCACGCCTGTCCTCATCAATATACAAGATACGTTTTGTAGTGGCTAAACGTACATATGTTAGCCACACGTACCAGCAACTCCCTCCTTCCCCCCACTGCTGCACCTGGTCGACGCGCCGAACCCTTCAACGGCCTAACTAGCGACTTGCGACCATCCAGCTTCCTCATTGGCCGCCAACCAACACTCCACTCCGGCTCCCCGCCAATCACAAGACCTCACCAGTTATTGTTGGAGTCCCTTGCGTTTCTGCCAGCCAGAATATTGTGTGCTCGCAAGCTGTGAACTCCTAAGTGACTCACTCTGTGTGGTCAAATAGAGGTTCATAGTTAGTGCATATATTCCAGCATTCATATTTTACTTACTTTTGTATATCAATTCTCCTCCCCATTAACGTAATCTATTTTCATGTTTATATTGTTTATTATTTTTGCCAGTAAGCCAAGATTTTGCATTTATTTCAATTTGTGTTTTTATTGTTATTAAAATCCATATTTTTTATTATTGCTTTTAGTCTTTCCAACCTTACCACAGATTACCAAATCACGCAGTCATTCTTTTTTTTCTCTTTTTTTTCCTTTCTTTTTTTTATATATTATATGTGGCCCAGCACTGACACCTGCTAGTTGGAAGACTGCCGACCACCATTTCCAACTCGTTACCGTCACATATAAATGGGGGCCTGTCCGGAGCCACTATAAATGGGGCCTGTCCACGGAGCCACTATTAAATGGAGATCTGTCCACGGAGCTTCACTCAGGTATTGGTAATTGTGGTAAGCGCACTTGGCTCTTATTTCCCTTGCTTCCATTATTCACATTAATCATTTTTTATTTTATATGGTGCTGTGTATATTGTACATTACGGGAATAGCATATGGTGAGAGTGAGACAACTTTGGATTACGTGGTGACTGTAGGCCGCAGTCATACTCTTAATTGGTCGTCTCCCCCTTCCGTGTTATCCTCCGTGTTTAACATCTTTGTCCCCCAATATTTCTCACTTTTTGACAGATTATCACATAGGTACCCTGGTACTGTGGTCTGTCTCCGGGTCAATAGCACCCAAGTCCTGCAATCCGACTCTAGGAGGAAAAAGAGGGCTTTAGATCCTCTAGCACGAACTATTATTGGCGAATTGGGACCTCGCCGATAGTTCTCGTCACCAGTTGACACTCGCACCCCTACTCGTCGGTCAGACTGATGGTATTTACCTAAGGTAGGGAATTGGCGTTCTTTCTTTTGAGCACAAAAGTTCGCTAATTCTGTAAATACCATATTCAATTTCAGTGGGTACCATTGCTTATGTTCTATAGTGACTTGGCAAGGTATGACTACATTTTTTGGACTACCTCATTTATTTTGAAGCCATTTAGTGTTTCACTTGTATTTTAAAATTAGTTTTCACTAATTAGTAGGATTTTCTTGCCTTTATCCTCCCATAGTGAGTACCAGGTACAAGATTTCCTGCGACCTTATTCATTTACCATCTTGAATTTACTTTAATTATTAATAATTCCCCACAGGATAGGTATCAGTTGCCACGTTTCCTGTTTCTGACACTCGCCATATTCTCACTATATTCATCTCCTTTGTTTTGCTATATTTTCACCATGTTCCGCTTACAAGCTTTCATAGCAAATCCAGAAAGAGAAATAGGGACCTTACGTCAAGCTAAGAGGGTCGATTTGTTAACTCTTGCACATGAGTATCACTTAGAAGTTCCTGATGGAGCCAACAAATTTGCCATTAATAATATGATACTGGATCACCTTGCTGAGGAAGATATTATAGATTCTTCTACTCATGAACAGTACATTATTTCAGATAAAGATGACTTAAGAGCGATAATGCTCAAATTGGAACTTGCCAAGATAGAGCTACAGCAACAACAAGAAGCAGCTGCAAGCAGAGAACGTGAAGCTGCCCTCAGAAAGGAAGAACAAACGCGTGAAGCTGCCCTGAAGAAGGAAGAAAGTGAACGTGAGTTGGCCTTATACAAACAGCGACTCGAGATACAACGCGACCACGACAAACGACAGGCAGAAGCAGCTCTAAACTGTCGTGACCGAGAACTCACGAGGGACGCTGCACACCAAGCTCAACTCCAACAAGCGGCAGCTAGTCTTCCTCCCAGTTTCAATATCTCCCATGCAAGTAAGTTAATGCCCCCGTTCCTCGAAACGGAGGTTGATGTGTTCTTTACCACTTTTGAGACTCTTGCTGTTCAACTTAATTGGCCTGACGACCAATGGGCTACCCTTCTCAGAGTACATTTAACAGGTAGAGCAGCAGTCACACTCAGCACTTTGGCTTCGGAAAACGACTACACCACCCTGAAACAAGCTGTGTTGGACGCCTACCTTCTCTCCACCGAAAGCTATCGACGAAAGTTTCGTGACTACGTCAAGGCAAGTACCACCACCTTCTTAGAATTTGCTAACACCAAACAAAGATATTTCATGAAATGGCTGGAGGCAGCACATGTCTCTACTTTTTCAGAACTTGTCAACCTCATACTGGTTGAAGAATTTTTGAGACGTGTACCTCCTCCTGTCCGCCTATACTTAGCAGACAAGGAAGAGACGGAATTAGTGAAGTGTGCGAAGTCAGCTGACACTTACAGCCTCATCCACCGGCTGACTCCAGATCCTACCAGCAAGAAGTCTTGGTACAGTTACGAGAAAGCGAGCCCAGATCAAGGTACCTCTCAACTGTACTGCAGGTATTGTCGATTATATGGACACACCATTGACAAATGTGGTAAGTCCCAATTTAAAGGTAACGTCGAACCCCCTAAGTCTAAAACTACTCACCCTAAGTCCGGTAAGCCTGTAATGAATGTTGGTGTTCATGCTAATGATCTCTCTCTCTTTATCAAGCATCTCTATCCAGGAACTATCTCTACCCACGGTTCAGATTCAGAGGGACGTTTCGGACTTAAGATCCTAAGGGACACAGCGGCCCTACAATCGATCGTTTTGAAATCGGCTGTGCCCAACGTCGCCTACACAGGAGAGACTGTGTTCATCACTGACCTTACTGCTACAACTCCTTATCCACTTGCCCGAGTTTACCTGGATTGTCCCTTCGTGACCGGTGAAGTCCAAGTCCCAGCAAACACAGAACGTTTGTGAACGTTTTTAAATGGTGCCACAAAGGTAATACTCTAACATTTGACATAAATACGTATATCTGACGTTCTTAAAACCACTAGATATAACTAAAAACATGTATTCTTGAGACACGGTTTTTTAAGATTTATGTAAAAATTTAAAAATAATAGTGAATGCTATGGAATTATAATGTTTTCTTGCTTTATATATAAAAATAAAAAATTTTCAGTCAACATTTCGTTTTTTTTGTTTACTTTATGTAAACCTATCCAATTTACGTTCTTATAACATAAATATAACATTTATATGTCGTCAATATAACGTTATTTACACGACATCGTTACGTTATTATAATGTTATATTAACGTATAATTCCTGTATAAAAACAAATATATATTGAGCTTATATTTTAAACCTTGTAAAATTGTCGTAAAACTTGGAATAAGACAGTAAGCATGCTTTATTTATGAAAATATAGAAACAAATCAACAAAATCATAAACCACATGTCACCCCTATATATAATTCTTTAGTTGTCTTTCCAGAGAATGTAATTTAAGCTTTGACAATCTTTCTTCAAATGACAGGTTTCTAATTTGGGGTATTAACTTTGTTATTCTTTACTGGAAGCATTCTAGTAAATTTTGAACCTTAAATTTTGAAATTAAAATAAATTGAACCCCATGCACAGATACCATAATTAAGATAGGGATAGATTAGTGCATGATATAGAGAGATGAGACCAGAGTTAGGTACATAATATCTGATTTTGGAGAGTATCCCAACTGTTTTAGCGATTTTCTTAGTTATGTGTTGTATGTGGGTACTGAAGTTTAGTCTCTTGTCTAGGAATAGGCCAAAAAACTTTCCATCTTTTTTATTGCTAATGTTTACATTATCTATCTGAAGCTGAATTGCATTTGTAGATGTGCTTCCAAATAAGATGTATAGTAGGTCTTTGCTATGTTAATTGTTAGCTTGTTGGTTGACATCCATATGTGGACTTTTTTTAGTTCATTATTAACAGCATTATTTAATGTATGTGGGTTGGGGTTAGAGTAGATGAGGGTAGTATCATCAGCAAACAAAATAGGTTTCAGAATGTTAGAGACATTAGGCAGATCATTGATGTATATAAGAAATAGGAGAGGTCCCAAGATGTTGCCCTGTGGCACTCCAACGGTTATTGGTAGAATGGGAGAGGTTATATTATTGATGGCTACACATTGGTGTCTATCACTAAGATAGGATTGGATATAGTCCAGTGCATGGCCTCGGATTCCATAATGATGGAGTTTAAGTAAGAGGTAATTGTGATTAACAGTATCAAAGGCCTTTCTCAGGTCAATGAAGAGTCCAATCGGAAACTCATTTTTGTCAAGGGCAGAGTAAATTATATCAAGGAGACTAATAATTGCATCGTTGGTACTCTTTTAGGAGCGGAAGCCAAACTGACAGGGGCTAAGAATGTCGAATTTTACGAGATAGGAGTAGAGCTGTTTGTAGATAATTTTTTCAAATATTTTTGATAGTATGGGTAGGTTTGATATTGGTCTATAATTGTTTATGTTTGCCGGATTACCTCCTTTATGAACTGGCGTTACTCTTGCTTTTTTAAGGATATCAGAGAAGGAATGACACTCAAGGGATTTGTTGAACAGCAGAGCTATAGGTGGCGCAATGGCATGGGAGGCGCTCTTGTATACAATGGACTGAGCTTTGCATACAATGGAGCTTTGGTTTTTAGTGAGTGTATGATGGACACAACATCTGTCGGGCTGACTGGTGAAAGGAGAAGAGAGTTTGGATAGCTGCCTGAGAGATATATGTGTTGATATGTGTCTGAGTCTGTGGGATTTTACTGGCAAGGTTAGCACCAACCGATGAAAAGAAGCTATTAAATTCATTTGCCATTTCTAAGTCAGTTGACGGTGTAAAGCCATCCTTAGAGAGTGTTATCTGGTTGTGGGAGTGTTGTTTAGTTCCTAGGATATTAGAGATGGTATTCCATGTGATTTTCATGTTGCCTTTTGCTTCTAACTCTATCGTCATTACCTATCCTCTAAACCTTACATTTGTCAGAATTAAACGGCCTCCGCCAATCATTTGACCATATATCAGTACCCAATTTAGATCGTTTGATCGATCAATTTAGACCTCCTTGTATCATATATCATCATACATGATGATATAATGATACACACTATTGGGTATGCTGATGATATAATTATACACACTACTTGTTATGCTAACATGCAGAACACTCTTAACTCTGTATTAGTCTCATGTCAGGACTTAGGTTTAGTCATATCTCAGCAGAGGAAACAAAGATACTATAAACGGGTGTCCACCCAGGCAGGGAGGAGCTGTTCACAAGATGCAACTGTATGATATGGCTCCCAGCTTGACTATGCTAACAGATTCAAATACCTTGGCCTTGTATTGTCCTGTTGTATTTCTGACTCTGTCGTCAGTATAAAGAGAGGCTCCATAAGCCCTCTCTTGGAGATGATGTAGGTTATCACTCAGGCTATGGTGCCAATGTCACAATTGTCAAAATGATGTACCTTGCATACATCAAATCTTTAGTGGATTATGCTGCACCTCTGCTTGCCTTGATGACTGAAAGAAAGCTTAAAGGGCTTGAAAACTTGCAGAACGAAGCCTTGAAGATAATCCTTGGATGCCTCTAGTACCACAAAGATACTTAACATGAGGAAGGAACTTAATATTAACTTAATAATAGAATATGAGTGTACTGCATTACTCCTTGTATTGTACTGCATTACTCCTTGTAATGATCCTCATATTGTGCTTCAGTAATCCAATGTATAACCCTGAGATGTTTTCCTAATTGTATTTAGGATTCCTTGTTCATTATTGTATTGTGTATTGTTATTATTGTGTATTGTTCTGATCTGCTTTTGTGTCGAAAATTCTTGCATCGTACCTGTAATTTTTTTTTGACAATTTTACTGTAATTATCCTGCTTAAAATCATCTGTACTTGTAAAGTAAAGCTGTAATGTACCTGTTAAACACTTTTTATCAATTTTACTCCTAATTATTTCTCTAAAACTTTGTTTGTTTAAGGATTTGCTCAAAGATTTTTTATAAGGACTTGCCCGAAATGCTATATATATCTAGTGGCTTTACAAGATTGTAATTCCAACTTAAACTCTATGTTGTCTCTTAACCCCCAATGTACGTTCTTGTATATATGTAAATAAATAAAATAAATAAATAAATAAATAACTAGGGATCGAGGCATTAATGCGCAGTACGTGCTTCCCTCACCTGTGACGTCACAGCGCCATCTGACGACACCATAAACACAGGCGGCCATTTTATGTTCCACCAAGATTAAAGTTTTGTTTTTTTAAATTTTGCCCCGAGTGTCGAGTTTATTGGGCAGCGCCCAATGTGTTCGCAATAGAATGTTCTACAAGAACATATGTATAAAATGTCACACAAGGATGCGTTAGACTGGCCGCAAATAAACAACTATACATAGATCACTAGCCGTGAGCTCCAAACAGCGACGAAATGTTTCTATTCTTTTCAGGGTTGTAAACTCCACACTTATTCTACAGCGTTAAATTTGGTATCACTGAAATCGCAATAAAATTCCCTACACGTACATATGCATATAAATGTAGAATCATGATCGCGCCCATCCTCAAGAGTGTGGGAAGTGGGTGAAGTGTTACCCGTTACCGCACATCAACGAAATTAGTATTGAAAAGTTTCTTCTTTTCACTGTCCTGACCTTAATTTTCAAAGTACATATTTCATTTTTGTGCCAATGTGTTCGCAATAAAATGTTCTACAAGGACATATGTATAAAATGTCACACAAGGATGCGTTAGACCGGTAACAAACAAAAAAACCTACGTCGATTAATTACACTCGTCGTGTCAACAATACAATAGTCTTACCACGAAAATCCAATACAATGACCGTTTTCTCTATGGTATGTGACTATTAGAGAAAACAAAAATTGTATGGCAAACATGTTCATAGTATCTCCAAGTCATTGCAAATAGACATGTTATCTTGAGTGAGCTTGCAAGAATGAATATTGGTTGTCGGCTTCTTTGTTGGATCAGGGGTTACTTATCCAACAGGAAGTCATCTGTATTTTTCCAGGGGCATAGGAGTGTAACAAGAGACTTTGAACTAGGTACCCCGCAGGGTGGTGTCCTCAGTCCTACCTTATTTAATATCTTAATAAACACGCTGTTAAACTCTATACCGAGCAAACCCAACATCCATCATTAGCTATGCTGATGATATAATGATACACACCACTGGGTATGCTATCACGCAGAACACTCTTAACTCTGTATTAGACTCATGTCAGGATCTAGGTTTAATAATCTCAGCAGAGAAAACAAAGATACTAAATCGGCGCCCACCCAGGCAGGGAGGAGCTGTTCGCAAGATGCAACTGTCTGATGGCTCCCAGCTTGACTATGTAAACAGATTCAAATACCTTGGCCTTGAGGTACCACTGTATGGGCCTGTTGTATTCAGACTCTGTCGTCAGTATAAAGAGAGGCTCCGAGCTCTCAAGGCTGTTGCAGGTTATCACTCAGGCTATGGTGCCAATGTCAGAATTGTCAAAATGATGTACCTTGCATACATCAGATCTTTAGTGGATTATGCTGCACCTCTGCTTGTTTTGATGCCTGAAAGAAAGCTTGGAGGGCTTGAAAAATTGCAGAACGAGAGCCTTGAGGATAATCCTTGGGTGCCCTCGTACCACAAAGATACTTAATATGAGAAAGGAGCTTAATATTCTGAGCGTTGTTGATCGTGTTACTGAAATTAACTGTCAAATTGGTATAAAAATGCTTAGGCTAACTCATCCTAATCCTTGCACAGAAGCCCTCAGAATTACTTTATTGAAGATCAGCATACCTTACCTTGATACCTTGAGGTGCTTCCGGGGCTTATCGTCCCCGCGGCCCGGTCATCGACCAGGCCTCCTGGTTGCTGGACTGATCAACCAGGCTGTTGGACGCGGCTGCTCGCAGCCTGACGTATGAGTCACAGCCTGGTTGATCAGGTATCCTTTGGAGGTGCTTATCCAGTTCTCTCTTGAACACTGTGAGGGGTTTGCCAGTTATGTCCCTTATGTGTAGTGGAAGCGTGTTGAACAGTCTCGGGCCTCTGATGTTGATAGAGTTCTCTCTCAGAGTACCAGTTGCACCTCTGCTTTTCAACGGGGGTATTCTGCACATCCTGCCATGTCTTCTGGTCTCATGTGATGTTATTTCTGTGTGCAGGTTTGGGACCAGCCCCTCTAATATTTTCCACGTGTAAATTATTATGTATCTCTCCCGCCTGCGCTCAAGGGAATACAGATTTAGGCTCTTTAGTCGGTCCCAATAGTTTAGATGTTTTACCGAGTGGATTCTAGCAGTAAAGGATCTCTGCACGCTCTCCAGGTCAGCAATTTCACCCGCAGTGAAAGGGGCTGTCATTGTGCAGCAGTACTCCACTCTAGAGAGCACAAGCGTTTTGAAAAGTGTCATCATCGGTATAGCATCTCTAGTGTGAAAAGTTCTTGTTATCCAACCTGTCATTTTTCTTGCAGTTGTGACGGCTACTTTATTGTGTTCTTTAAAGGTAAGGTCTTCCGACATGAGTACACCCAGATCCTTTACATTGCCTTTTCGTTCTATGTTATGATTTGCCTGAGTTTTGTACGTGGTTTCAGTTTTTATATTTTCATTTTTTCCATAGCGCATGAGCTGGAACTTGTCTTCGTTAAACACCATATTATTTTCTGTAGCCCATAGAAAGACCTGATCTACATCTGACTGGAGGTTCGCCGTGTCCTCTATGTTGCCTACTCTCATGAAGATCCTAGTGTCATCTGCAAAGGATGATACAGTGCTATAGGTTGTGTTCTTGTCTATGTCCGATATAAGGATGAGAAAAAGTACTGGAGCAAGCACAGTACCCTGGGGGACTGAGCTCTTAACGGTTGACGGGTTGGATTTTATTTTGTTGACTATTACACATTGGGTTCTGTTGGTCAGGAAATTGTAGATCCATCTGCCTACTTTTCCGGTAATTCCTTTTGAGCGCATTTTATGGGCAATAACACCATGGTCACATTTATCAAAAGCTTTTGCAAAATCTGTGTAAATTACATCAGCGTTTTGTTTGTCTTCCATAGCATCTAATGCCATATCATAGTGGTCCAGCAACTGCGACAGGCAAGAGCGCCCTGTTCTGAAACCATGTTGTCCGGGGTTATGGAGATGCTGTGATTCCATGTATTTTGTGATCTTACTTCTTAGCACTCTCTCAAAAATTTTTATGATGTGCGATGTTAGTGCTATCGGTCTGTAATTTTTTGCCTCTGCCTTATTTCCTCCTTTATGAAGTGGTGCTATCTCTGCTGTTTTTAGTATATCAGGAATAACGCCAGTATCTAGGCTTTGTCTCCACAGAATGTGAAGGGCCTGCGATAGTGGTTTTTTACAGTTCTTGATGAATATGGAGTTCCAAGAATCCGGGCCTGGTGCGGAGTGCATAGGCATACTGTTTATGGCTTCTTCAAAATCCAGTGGGGATAGGGTGACGTCTGATATATGATTTGATGTTGGTATCATATCCATGAAAAATTCATTTGGGTTATCGATCTTTAGTGCGTTTAATGGCTCGCTGAAGACAGAGTCGTATTGCTTCCTCAGTAGCTCGCTCATTTCTTTGTTGTCATCGGTGAAAGTTCCATCTTCCTTTCGCAGGGGCCCGATACTAGATGTGGTTTTTGATCTTGATTTTGCATAGGAGAAAAAATATTTCGGGTTTCTCTCTATTTCACTGATGGCCTTTTGCTCTCTTTCCCTCTCCTGCGTTTTGTATGATTCTTGTAGCTTGAGTTCAATTTTTCCTATTTCGCTACCTAACCTTCTTCGCCGTTCCTGAGATAGGGTGCGACTCTCAAGTTGTACCGCGATTCGTTTTCTTCGCCTATATAGGGAACGACGTTCTCGTTCCAATCTGCATCTCTTCCTCTTTTTTCTTAGGGGGATGCGGTTTGTACATATTTCTAGTGCTACTGAGCTTATTTTTTCCAGGCACTGGTTCAGGTTCGCATTTCCTAGCTGTTCTTCCAGCTCCAAATGGATAACAAAAACTGGAACTCAACTCAGAATGTATCAGATTCATGATTTGTACCAAGAGAAACAACAACGGCACTTTCCTGCACCGTGGGAGGTTACACCCTTTCCAGTTTTAATCCCTCCCTTTCCACCCAAGAAGCAATTAGAGATCAGCCCAAGATTCGTCTTGAGGCAAAGCTCAACGCCT
>WNGS01003156.1:54342-77622 GCA_020271785.1 Procambarus virginalis | reverse complement strand
TTTTGGAGACTTGTACACTTTCAGTGCAAGGATCAAGGCAAATAGTTTCGGTCTGAAGGGTAGAGGCCCAATTGTTTTTATACGGACTCCCCACTCAAAGTACAAGCCATCGCCCATTGTCAGAACAACTGCACTTCCAGCTGCACCCGTGGTGCGGTGTAGGGAACCATCAGTGTATATGATTTGAGAGAGAGAATGCTCTGTGGACAGAGCATCAATATGGCTTAAGGCGTTGAGCTTTGCCTCAAGACGAAGCTTGGGCTTATCTCTAATTTGCTTCTTGGTGGAAAGGGAGGGATTAAAACTGGAAAGGGTGTAACCTCCCACGGTGCAGGAAAGTGCCGTTGTTGTTTCTCTTGGTACAAATCATGAACCCCATATACATTCTGAGTTGAGTTCCAGTTTTTGTTATCCATTTGAACAATGCTGATCTTCAATAAAGTAAGTCTGGAGGGCTTCTGTGCAAGGATTAGGATGAGTTAGCCTAAGCATTTTTATACCATTTGACAGTTAATTTCAGTAACACGATCAACAACGCTCAGAATATTAAGTTCCTTTTCTCATATAAGTATCTTTGTGGTACGAGGGCACCCAAGGATTATCCTCAGGGCTTCGTTCTGCAATTTTTCAAGCCCTCCAAGCTTTCTTTCAGGCATCAAAACAAGCAGAGGTGCAGCATAATCCACTAAAGATCTGATGTATGCAAGGTACATCATTTTGACAATTCTGACATTGGCACCATAGCCTGAGTGATAACCTGCAACAGCCTTGAGAGCTCGGAGCCTCTCTTTATACTGACGACAGAGTCTGAATACAACAGGACCATACAGTGGCACCTCAAGGCCAAGGTATTTGAATCTGTTTACATAGTCAAGCTGGGAGCCATCAGATAGTTGCATCTTGCGAACAGCTCCTCCCTGCCTGGGTGGGCGCCGATTTAGTATCTTTGTTTTCTCTGCTGAGATAATTAAACCTAGGTCCTGACATGAATCTAATACAGAGTTAAGAGTGTTCTGTGTGTTAGCATACCCAGTGGTGTGTATCATATATCATCAGCATAGCTAATGATGTGGACGTTGGGTTGCTCGGTATAGAGTTTAACAGCGTGTTTATTAAGATATTAAATAAGGTAGGACTGAGGACACCACCCTGCGGGGTACCTAGTTCAAAGTCTCTTGTTACACTCCTATGCCCCTGGAAAATACAGATGACTTCCTGTTGGATAAGTAACCCCTGATCCAACAAAGAAGCCGACCACCAATTCATTCTTGCAAGCTCACTCAAGATAACATGTCTATTTGCAATATCAAAGGCAGACTTAAGATCTAGGAAGGTGGTATATGACTTTTCAGTGTGCAGGGTAAGAAAGGTGGTGATGCAATGATGCACACTCCTTCCATGCATGAAGCCATATATCTGGGGGGATAGCATGGTTCTTATTCTATGGAGGAGACGGTTTAGGACCATTCTCTCGAATGTTTTGCAAATGCAGCTAGTAAGGGAAATTGGGCGGAAAGCATTCTCTTGATTTGGCTTGGGAATTGGAATGATTATACTGTTGGTCCAAGAGATAGGAAGTTCCCCAGTAACATAGCTCATATTATACAGCTCAAGCAGGGGATTCCCTGGTACTAAAGGGAGCAGACGCAATATGTCATAAGTGATACCATCTTCACCGGGGGATGTGGCTTTGCCTTTGTTTAGGGCCGCGAGTAATTCAAACTCAGTGAATGGCACGTTGCATTCATCTTCCTTGTGGAGCATGAAGTCAACGAGCCTTTCTCGATCTCCGTAACCAGCATTTAATCTGAACTGTATGTCTGGGGGAAGATTATTGAAGCTAGAGGTGGTTGCCCAAGCATCGACTAACTCGTTTGCTCTGTGTAGAGGGTGAGGTGTGCTACTTGGCCGATCTTATCGCCTTTAATTCTTTTAATATCCTTCCATGCCTGGCTGAGGGGGTGTGAGAGTTGAGACTGTTAACAAAAGTTTCCCAGTTATCTTGCCTGAGCTCTGTCATGCGCTCCCTCGCCTTGGCTAGGGCTTTCTGAAAGAGCTTGAGCATTGCTGGCGTACGTGTTTCCCTATATGCAAGTCCAACTCGTCTGGCAGTGCGTTTCAAAGTACGCAATTTGGGGTCATTGTAATAGGCATGACGTTTATTACCTTTCATGTCGTTCCGACTATTGGATGGTGCAGGGGCCGACCTAAAGGGTCAGCAAACATCTGAATGCTCTGTACTAGATCGTCGTTAAATGTCTGGACTGTGGAGGGATCATAAGTGCTGTACCACTCTGACACATGAGCAACAAAGTCTTCACGTCGAGCAGGAGGAACACTGAGCCGTTTGCGTTTGAAAGTTCCACCGGGCAGGATGGTATCTCCTATACATAGAGTAGTCAATCTAGGGTGATGATCTGACAACAAATCTGTTACAATAGTTGATGTGCACCAGACGTGAGAGACGTTGAAACCAACACAGAGGTCTAGAATGCCTCCACAAATATGCGTGGGTTCAAGGTCACCCACAATCTGCACATCTTGGTGACTATTTAGTAGCGACAGCAGTTGATTCCCATTACCGTTACTGAAGCGAGAGCCGCCAATGTCCTTGTGTCTAGCATTGTAGTCACCAAGAATGATGGTTGGCTCTGCTTGAGCGCAGGCTGGAAGATCAATATAATTTAACTTTCCTGCTGGAGCATATAGATTAAATACATTGAGGACAGAGTTGCCCACATAGATCCTCACTCCATGATACTGTTGACCGGCAGTTTGTTTTTCTGGCAGAAGTTGATGGGGTAGGGATTGTTTGATGTATAGAATGCAAGAGTTGCTGGATCTGAGGTTGTAAGAAACAAATGAGGGCAATTTCGGGGGTGAGGATCTTGCGGGAACTCTGCACTCCTGGAGACATACAATATCGATGTGTTCAGTTGTTACTTTGTGATGTAAATCTGAGAATCTTTTATTGAGGGATGCAATGTTCCAGCTAAGGATGGATAACTTAGTTAATTGTGCATTTAAAGTCAGCATTATATATTGATATTATTAGTTCACTTAATATATGTTATCTATATACATATTATCTATTGCACTACGGTATAAGTCCAGGAACATTTTTTAGTTTTTTACCAATGTCACACATTTGTATCCAATGGTCTAGTACAATTTGTCGGTCATTTCCAGCTATAGAGTCGTTTTTAACATACTTTAGCACAACGCTGGCAGTTAACCTGCGTGGAAGGGCTCCACTACACAAGGTTTCAAGATCACTAGAAGTTTCCCCTGATGGGCAAGCGAACACATGTTTGGAGGGTTCAGGGGTGGAAGGGGAAGTTTGGCAGTCATTGCTTACAAGTCCCCTCATACACGTGAGCATCGTCGAAATATCGCTGGTGGATTTTTTCTCATGTTGGAGTTGCTCTTGCAGCCGCTCCGTTTGCTGCTGTGACTGCTGCTGGTGTTCCTGCAACCGGTCACGAAGGGCAACCACTGCTTGAACAGTGGAGCAACCCAAGGGCGAGGTGGTAGGGAGGCTGAGGTTGCGATCTGTCTCATTTTGATCCAGTTCCTTATCCCCCACTTCCAGTTGACTGTGGGGTCCAGCTGTGGATGTGGATGGTGGTCTCACAGTAGGTGACATTATCCCAGAACCAGGAAGTGGCCACTCTACATCAGGGGAAGGCCCACAACTGGCAGAAGATGCAGCACCTGGTTCTTGTGGGGGAGCTGGGATGATGGCAGGAGTCTTCGGTCTGGCACCGGTCCCCTTGTGCACTTCATAATTATCAGGTGGTGAGTTTGGCAGCCAGCTGGAGCGAACATCACCTCCAGATGGCTCTGAACAGCGAGTGGGACTGATTGCAGCATTTGGCAACTGCTCTACATGGTGGTTTGAAGGGTATGGCGAGTGTTGTGTCAACACCTCCGGGAAACAGGTTCCTGGCACCTGACGGGCAGGCGCAGGTTGAACAGACACCTGTCGTCTGGCCCCGTGGTGCACTTGGTGCTTGGCAGATGGTGAAGTATTTGGTATCCAGCTGCTACGAACACTACGTCCTGGTGGCTCTGCACAGGAATTAGAGCCGGCAGCTGTACCTGGCAACCGTCCTCCCGGGTGGGCGGGGCCGGGCACCTGGCCGTAAGCAGCTGGTCGCTTGACACAGTCAAGGTGCCAGGCTTGAACACCGCTCCTGTCACAGTTTATGCATTTTTCACTTACTGACTGCAGTTCCTTTATGAGTTTAAAACACATCTCAGATTTATGAGGTTCACCACACACGGCACAAAAAAAGTTTTTGCTTGTGCAGTACCTGGCCACGTGACGTCCCCATCGTTGACACTTATAACACCTACGAGGGGGAGGGTTGTAGAGGGCAATGTTATAGTGCCGACCTAAAGCTGCTCTAGAGTAAATTCTGTCCGGTATAGGCGTGGCACCTTTCCATGTGGCAGCTATGAGGCCATTTCTCAGACGTTTAGAGTTTACAATATTTTCATCACAAAGATATTCAGGCTTAATGAGTTTATTAACATTGAATATGACAATGCTTACTTTTGGACGCCTAGGTGCTGCATTTTTCATTTTAATGCCTGCATACTCTGTGTTTACCAACACATTTACAAAAGTACTGTCGTTTGTAACGAAGACATAGTCACTTTCATCTCTAGGTAACCTAATGACCTTATCATAATGTGCCTCAGAGGCTTCACAAAACCACTGCACTTTTCTCTCTATTGTGGTTCCCAGAGGAAAATCTAGCCGTACATGTCTGGCAGCAGCCGAATTTGGTGGGTTTGATCGTGCCTTTTTGAACTGCTTACGGCGCTGACTTCTACTCATTTGCAACGTGAAACCCCCATCATCTGCACCGCCTTCTGATGTGTCGTGGGTCACCACTGAGGAGGTGGCACCATCTTTAGAAAACAATTGATGAGTGTGCGATGGGTCCACAAAGTCACTATCTGGCAACGGCGATGTGCTGCCTGGCACCTTATCCGGGGCAGTTGCCATGGCGTTAAAGACACAACACCTATATGCAGAGTATTATGGTACACTCGCTCCACAGTGAACCACAAAGCAGCACATCAACAAATGGCCTATTCACAGGGTGGAAGGGGCCGCCAACCATCAAACAAGATCAGCAGAAATAAATCGGCCAGCCTGCATATATGAGGCTCTACTATTTTCAAGGTCACAGCGCACCTTGCAGGTTGGCGCGCAAAGATTTGAAGTTGGTGGCACACATGCATAAGTATCTGCTTAACAGATACTTAACACTCGACAAAAACTTGACATACACAGGCAACAAACCGTAGTACTTGAGAGCTGGCGGAAAGATGTGCAAGAAGCATGTTGATCATGAAGGCGTTCCTGGCATAATATCCTCATTCCCTGGCCGGGCGAGGTGCTAGGCCTAACAGAGCGTGCCACACCAGTGCCCTTACACTTTGTATATTCACACAGTTTTGTAATTAAAGTTTCTAACCACACTCAATCGTCACAGCACTATTTCACATCAACTAATGTAGAATTGGGAGAGTTAAGGCATGACTCAAAGTATCTCCACTGAACTGAGGCTGCATTGTTTCGTGGTCACTAACGTCTTCGATCGAAGAACAAGGCAAACACGGCTCAGCGGTAGTATGACGCAAGAGCTATTGTCGTGTACCTGATACACGTGTGGTTTAGGCCCCACAGGCGAGTGAGGAGGGGACGCTTGAGGCCTGATCAACAGCCTCCCCTCGCTGGTCAGCAACACAGCTACAAATGCCACTTGTAATTCACTAGTGCAGGTGATAACCAAGTTTCAGACACATCTGGTGTGTATGTGTGTGTCCCAGATTGGTTATTAGGCTTCGTAACTGTCGGAGGTACAATTACACCCCCGATAACGAGTGCAAACGCAGGGGGAGGACCCTCAGACGTCCGTCCCCTACGCTGCCTATGACACGACTGATTGTTAATGGAAGTGCTAATTATATGATGAAGTGTCATGTTCTACTACCCAAAATCATTTACGTCCCCTAATTACTCAACACAAAGCTGCTATTAGGACAATATCTAACTCTGGCCCCAGACATCACTCGGTACCCTTACTCAAATCTCTGAATATGTTAGATATTAAGTCGCTGCACATCCTCTCATGTATACTCTATATATATATATAAAACGCTGAACTGTAATGTCAATCCTGACCTTAAAAGCTTCCTAGAAGGTTGTAACAGATCCCATGGGCACCACACCAGAAACAAATACCTATTTGATATTCCAAGAGTACGACTTAGTCAAACTAGAAATGCTTTACAAATCAATGGACCTCGAATGTGGAATGACCTTCCCAATTATGTTAAAGACTGTACCTCTCCCAAAAGGTTTAAGATAAAAACTAAGTACCATCTAATTAACTCAATGTACCTACCTCACCCCTAAATGTCAACCCATATGTCTACGATTTTAAACAATGCTGTTTGTTGACCAAATTGTATTTTTGCTTTTTTCTGCCATGTTCCCCCCCCCCCCTTTTTCATTTTTTTCTTATTTTTTCTCAACACAATTTATACTTTAATCTAAGTTAGTATTAAGCTTTAGTCTTAAGTGTTTTTCCTGCCCGAAACGCTTTGCGTAATAGTGGCTTTAGGCATTGTATGTACTAGCTCTATCTATGAATCCATCAACTTTTGTATTTCACCTTGTATGCATGTACTTTACCTGAATAAATATTTGTTATTGTTTGTTTGTATTTGTATGTATTTATTCATACGAGAACATCAGCGAACACAAACCAGCGCATATACGACGAAATGGTTTGTATGTACAAACTTCTCAGTGAACGAAGTTGTTTCTAGTGCGGTATCCGAAACTGCAGTAGACGACTTGACCAGTCCCCAGCGGGATACCATTTTATCAACATCATCTAGTGAGTGTCCAGACACGAGCATAAAATCTTGACACAAACTTCACCTATCATAAAGAAGAAGCACCACCATTGACCGCCAAGTGCTCACATCAAGTCTAATTCATAGAAGCAACACTCAAGCCTTGCTTAACCGTCAACGTTGACGCGTCTCAACATCAATACTTGTGCAGTCATCTAGAGGAGAAAAGCTGCACAAAAACTGCACCTATCATAAAGAAGATGAAGACTCACCAGTGTCCAGAGTGTGGGAAGGCATTCAGTCGTTTTGGAGATATGAGGAGGCACATGTTAGTGCATTCAGGTGATAAACATCATGAGTGTCCAGAGTGTGGGAAGAGGTTTAGTCGTCTTGAAAGTATGAAGACTCACATGTTAGTGCATTCAGGTGATAAACCACATGAGTGTCCGGAGTGTGAGAAGACATTCAGTCGTCTTGGAAATATGAAGACTCACATGTTAGTGCATTCAGGTGATAAACCTCATGAATGTCTGGAGTGTGGGAAGAGATTCACTCAGCTTGGAATTATGAAGACTCATATGTTAGTGCATTCAGGTGACAAACCTCATGAGTGTCCAGAGTGCGGGAAGAGATTCAGTCATCTTGCAAGTATGAAGCGTCACATGTTTATGCATTTAAGTGTTAAACCTCATGAGTGTCCAGAATGTGGGAAGACATTCAGTCATCTTGTAAATATGAAGCGTCACATGGTAGTGCATTCGAGTGACAAACATCATGAATGTCCAGAGTGTGGGAAGAGATTCAGGAGGCCTGGACAGATGAAGACTCACAGAATGGCACATGCAGATGAAAGACCTTTTGAATGTGCCGAGTGTGGCAAAAAATTTAGAGCACGTGGCACTATAATACGTCATATGTTAGTGCATTCACATGATCGACCTCATGAGTGTCCAGAGTGTGGGAAGAGTTTCAAGAGGCCTGAACAGGTGATGAGGCACAAGAAGATACATGTGGACTAAACACTTAAAGGGAGGAAGATAATTGAGAGAATGTTGAGGTATAATGAGGCACATATTAGTAAATTAACTTGCCTTTAATCTGATATACAATTTGGAAATAGAGCATCATGAAAATGTGCAATCACCATGTCAGGTGGATGTCGTGCAACAGTAATTATGTTATATTGTGTTGTCAAGAAATACGCTTCAAACTAAAGGTAAACATCTTAAGACATTTTATTATTTTGTTCATTTAAGAAAGTTAGCTGATCCTCGTAGACCAAGCAAGACGTAGAGGAGCTGTCAGTGTAGAAGTTCGGTGCTTCTCATATACCAGGCAAGAGAGGTGGTGTCTGTACAAAAGCTTAAAATTTTTCTTAGGTAAAGAAACATTTGTTTATTTTAACAAGGATAAATTAATGTTATAAAATTTTCTTCTACACACATGCTTGAATCATGTTTTTTTTAATTGTTGTTGTCCGTAGAATCTTGTTTAACATGTAATATAATCTCTGTAGCTAAGTTAGACATTTTGTTGTACACTAATATTATTCAACATTGGAGCTGATCTTGAAAAGAGTTTGAGATGGCTCAAGATGAAACCTTTTTCTTGGGAGGAGAAATATAAAGTAGTTTTAATGAAGGAATTAAAAGTTCATCAGATTGCTATGCAAACTCGTATCCATTTTTATTTTTTGTTTAGGGCTATTTATGAGTTTTACTACTCTTGATTATAAATATAATTTCCTTGAAAATTATTGTATGTTAGCAATGACTCTGGCATTGCTAATTATCTGGGTTACAAATTTGTTTTTCTTTTGCCTAATTTTAGTAGTTAGGCTATATTTGCCTGGCTGGCAATTATGTTAGCCTGTCTGGCAGATATGTTAACCTGACTGACAATTATCTTATTCTGTAACTGTCAATTATATTATCCTGTATCTGACAATAATATTAGCCTGTAACCTGGCAATTATATTAGCCTGTAACCTGGCAATTATATTAGCATGTAACTAGCAAATATGTTAGCCAGAATGGCAAGAACGCTAGCTGAACTGGTAACTATATTAACCTGACTGGCAGTTATATTAGCCTATAACAGCCAATTAAATTAGCTTGACTTGCAGTGACAATTAGCCTGATTGACAGTTACATTAGCCAGACTGTCAATTATATAAGCTTGACTTGGGTAGTTATATTATCCTTAGTTCAACAATTATAAAACTCATGAATCAGAAAGTTAAATTAGCCTAAATTTGGTAATTATATTAGCTTCAACCTCACAATTTTATTTATGAATCTGGGGATTATATTAGCATGTAACATTTGCATTATCCTGGCTTTTGCATTATCCTAAAACTGGCATTTTATAAACCAAAACTTGGCATTCTGATCGGGGAGAAAACAAACCAGGAGTGGGGGGACCTTAATTTATTAACTAATGTTTACAGAGCAACTGCTGTACCACAATATCCAAGTAGACGTGTAACATGGCTGAGTAGCATGCCAGTACTGCAAAGATGCAACTAAGGGAAATAAGTCATAGGACATTAACCGTGTCTAGTGCCAGCTAGCCGAAGCAATGTTGCAGTACTCGCAATCAGCTTAAAGCTATAATTAAAACAATGCCAGAGATAATAGAGTGGCACAGCCAGTACAGTATGTATAAAATATATTCTGTATACACAGAGGGCATAGAATAGTTAATAGTTTCCTGGGGTAACGATATGCTAGTGCCTAGTACATGTAAAGTCTGCAACCCCAAACTTGCACACAAGTGGGCACTTGACATATGGTAAGTAGCGCAACTGCTGTACCACAATATAAGAGAAGGCATGTAACATGGCTGAGTAGAATGCCAGTACTGCAAAGATGCAACTAAGGGAATAAGTCATAGGACATTAATCGTGCCTAGTGGCAGCTAGCCGAAGCAATGTTGCAGTACTCGCAATCAGCTTAATGCTATAATTAAAAACAATGCCAGAGATAATTGAGTGGCACAGCCAGTACAGTATGTAGAAATATATTCTGTATACACAGAGGGCATAGAATAGTTAATAATTTCCAGGGGTAATGATATGCTAGTGCCCAGTACATGTAAAGTCTGCAACCCCAACTTGCACTACAAGTGAGCACTTGACATATGGTAAGTAGCTGCGGACAGCCCTAGACTTGGGGATCCGGCGCAGCACCCCCAAATTTCTAAATTAGAGAGTAGCATAGGAGAAACGTGAGGAGCTCGAAGAGCAAGATGTTCTGCAGTCAAGGGAGGAGGGCGGGTGTTTCGTGTGGAGCGTACCGTAGCTGTGTGGAAGTGAGAGGGAAACTCCTTGTGCGTTTGCTTAAATGTGCGCCCCCCCACGGCGCGCGCAGCTCTCACTGAGCGCTGCGTAATTGTTTTCGCCTCCCAAAATTCCCCCGCTTAATTTAAATTATGCAGGGGCCATTTTATGTTAGTCTCTATAGAATTTTTATTATATCATCTGTTGAAACTTAATTAGTGCTAGTACTGTATATTTTATCTATTTACAAATGCTTGAATCATCAAGTATGTAAGAATAGCCTATATGGATTTGATTGTTTAACTTATTGTTCTCCTGATGGATTTGAATGTTATATAATTATTTATTTATTTATTTATTTAGGCTCTATCATTAGTTATATTATTTATAGATTGAATAATGTACAATACTCGGCTCTTACCTATGACCTGTTATTATATAAAAAAATTACTTGACAATTGTTGTAATTTACAAGGTCACCATCTACTCACTAACAAGTAATGTTTTAGAACCTTACAATTGTCTCTACATAAAAGGTCCCTGTAACTATAAGTTTTCTTTTAATTAGCACATAAATGAGCTTCAAGTAACATTTTTTACTTACCCTATGTCAGGGCTTCAGTATTTGTAAATTCATAATTCCTACTTAAGATAATTTGGGAAGCAACCAACCCCCATGTGTATGGATCTCAAAAAGCTTGTGTATTATGTGTATTATTCTTATTTTGCAAGAGCAATGGCCTAAATCTTGTGAATTTGAAATCCTCTTCAAATATGTAGACGGTTCTTTTTTACACTGATAGCACTGAAATGTCTGACTGGTCAGGTCCTGGAAGACCCTACCTACCTACTTACCTTGTGGAGGTTCCAGGAATCAAAGGCTCCATGGCCCAGTCTCTGAACAGGCCTTCTGGTTGGTCATCTGGTTAACCAGGCTGTTGGAGGCAGTTGCTCACAGCCTGATGCATGAATCACAGCCTGGTTGATCAGGTGTTCTTTGGAGGTGATTCTCAAGCTGTATCTTGAACACCATGAGAGTCAGGCCAGTTATGCTTCTTATGTCCTGGTAGTATAGTCGGGCTCATTCTCGATGCACAATTGATAATTCCGAGGTCGAACCCTGGGTATGACAGAAATGGTTGGGCACATTTCCTTTCTTCTAATGTTTCTGTTCACTTAGCCATAAGTAGGTACAGTACTCAGGAGTTAGTCAGCTTGTTGTGTCAGCTTGTCAGCTTGTATTACATCCTGGGCAGGGCAAGTGCTTTGACCTTTGGGGGCGGGGGACTTCGATAAAAGCCTAACATCTATTACCCAAAATCATTTACGTCCTCTAATTACTCAACACAAAGCTGCTATTAGGACAATATCCAACTCTGGCCCCAGACATCACTCGGTACCCCCTACTCATATCTCTGAATATGTTAGATATTAAGTCACTGCACATTCTCTCATGTGTATTATACATATATTAAATGCTGAACTGTAATGCCAATCCTGACCTCAAAAGCTTCATTGAAGGTTGTAACAGAACCCATGAGCAAATAGTTTTGATATTCCAAGAGTACGACTTAAACAAACTAGAAATGCTCTACAAATCATGGGACCCAGAATGTGGAATGACCTTCCCAACCATGTTAAAGACTGTACCTCTCTCGACCAGTTTAAGATAAAAACGAAGCACTACCTAATAAATTCCCTGTAACCTACCTTACCCCTCTATTGTCAACCCATGTCTGTTTTTTTAAACAATGCTGTTTGTCGATCTAACTGTATTTGTGCTGCTTTTTTAGCCATGTTCCCCCTTTCTTATTTTTATTTTTATTTGTTCTCAACACATTTTATACTTTAAACTCAATTAGTATTAAGTTTTAGTCTTTGATGTTTTTCCTGCCCAAAACGCTTTGCGTAACAGTAGCTTTAGGCATTGTATGTACTAGCTCTATCTATAAATCCATCAACTTTGTGTCTTACCTTGTATGTATGTACCTTACCTGAACAAAAATTTATTTATTTATTTATTTGTTTATATATGAATACACTCTGGTTTCCTGTCCTCGACACAATGAATTATTACTATGTGTAAAGGGAGGGTTTTGAAAAGTCTTGGGCCTTTGATGTTAATAGAGTTCTCCCTCAGCATACCTATTGCACCTCTGTTTTTCAATGGGGCTATTTTGCACATGCACATCCTGCTTTGCCAACTGGTTTCACATGATGGAACCTTCATGTTCTGATTTGAAACCAGTCTCTCTAATATTTTCCATGTGTAGATTATTATATATCTCTCGCCTACACTCTAGAGAATACAGATTTAGAACTTTAAATGGGTTCCAATAATATAATTGAGTTACAGAGTGGATTATAGTGATAAAGGATCTTTGCAAGCTCTCTAGATCAACCATTTATCAAACTCTTAATAAGCCTGTTAGTGTGCAGCAATATTCCACCCTATAGAGTATTAGCATCTTAAATAAATAATTTATTTAGATAAAAGTACATATTTATTTATATGCAAGAAGGTACATTGGGGGTTAACAGAGTACATACAAATTAAGTTAAATACATTCTTGTAAAGCCACTAGCACGTATAGCATTTTGGGCAAGTCCTTAAACTAACAGATAATTTTTAGATAATTAACAGTAAAATTGACAACAAAACAAATGTTACAAGTGTTTTACAGCTTTGCTTTACAGATATAGATAATTTTAAGTAGAATAATTACAGTAAAATTGACAAAATAATTTACAGGTACATTGCAAGAAATTTTGACACAAAAGCAGATTAGAATAATACACAATAATAACAATATACAATAATGAAACAAGGATTACTAGGTACATTAGGATAACATTTCAGGGTTATACATTAGTTCACTGAAGCACAATACAGTATGAGGATCATTTCAAGGAAAAATGCAGTAGAAAATGTACTCAATACAACAACCATGATATCAGATGATATCTAAGAATACAAAGGTAAAGTTGTATGGCTTAGGTACAAATATTGGGGATTAGGTAGCACTAGATACAGTGCAAAGATAAAACACTAAGTAGAAAACTATGAAGATTCACAGTCTCCGTGGTGTAGTGGTAAGACACTCGCCTGGCGTTCCGCGAGCGCTTTGTCATGGGTTCGTATCCTGGCCGTGGAGGATTTACTGGGCGCAAATAATGCTACGTACTAGTGGCTGTACAAGAATGTAACAACTCTTGTATATATCTAAAAAAAAAAAATGAAATTAGGTACTTTTTGGTTTTATTTTTGAATAAGGCAAAAGTTGGACAGCTTTTCAAATCATTAGGGAGTGAGTACCATAGACTAGGTAGCTTTATTTGCATAGAGTTTTTGTTAAACTTTTTTTGTTAAAGTAAATTTTTGTTGTAAAATTTTATGTTAACAATTTTTGTTAAACTACCATTCAAGCTGTCATTGCAATCAATCTGAGCTACCTATGTGCTTTAATATACCTACGATTTTCTCTCATCTTTTATTTTTTTTCTTGCTTTGTAACTGTTATCATTTTTTATAAATTTTGCAATTATTTACCTACTTAAAATTTTCTTAGATTAAGGACCTGCCCGAAACGCTGCGCGTACTAGTGGCTTTATAAGATTGTAATTACTATGCTATGTATCCTCACAGTCCCAATGTACCTTCTTGTATATATATAAATAAATAAATAAAAGAGTGTTTACACAGATTAAGTTTGACACTGGGGATATCAAAGATATTTATGTCTGTTGTGGTGATTATGTGTTCTATTACATCTGTCCAGAAAGAGTTTCAGAACAGGGTTTGCACTTAAAAAAAAGGGTTTTATAATGTAATTGACACAAGAGAATGTATGGAGTGAATTTATGTTTAGCATGTTTAGGGATTTAAACAGGGGAGCTGTGTGTTGTCTGAAACCAGAGTTTGTTATTGTCCTGATAGCAGATTTTTGCTGGGCGATGATGGGCTTGAGGTAGTTTGCAGATGTTGAACCCCGAGCACAGATACCACAAGTAAGATAGGGAGAGATAAGTGCATAATAGAGTGAGAGTCGAGTAGAGTAGGGTACATAATATCTGATCTTAGAGAGTATACTAACTGTTTTAGAAACCTTTTTAGTTACGTGTTGTATGTGGGTGCTGAAGATGAGTCTCTTGTCTAAGTATAAGCCAAGGAACTTTCCATCATTTTTATTGCTAATGTTTACATTGTCTATCTGAAGCGGAATTGAATTTGTTGATTTGCTTCCAAATACGATGTAGTAGGTCTTTTCTATGTTTAGTGTAAGTTTGTTGGTTGACATCCACAATCTTCAGGTTATCTTGAGATGATTTCAGGGCTTTATAGCGTCCCTGCAGCCAGGTCCTTGCGCCTCATTTTTGTTACACATCCCCAGGAAGCAGCCCATAGCAGCTGTCTAACTACCAGGTACCTATTTACTGCTAGGTGAACAGTGGCATCAGGGTGAAAGAAACTTTTTGGGCATTTGTCTCCGCCTCCACCGGGGATCGAACCTGGAACCTCAGGACTACGAATCCAAAGCGCTGTCCACCCAGCTGTCAGGCGCCCTACAAGTGGACTTCTTTTAAGTCATTGTTTACAACATTATTTGATACGAGTGGGTTGGGGTTAGAGTAGATGAGAGTAGTATCATCAGTAAACAATATAGGTTTAAGCATGTTAAGAGACATTAGGAAGATCATTGATGTATATAAGAAACAGGAGGGGTCCTAGGATGCTGCCCTGTGGCACCCGTACGGTTTGTGGTAGAGTAGGAGAGGTTATATCATTGATAGGTACATATTGGTGTCTGTCACTAAGATAGGATCGGATATAGTTCAGGGCAAGGCCACAGATTCCATAATGGTGGAGTTTAAGTAAGAGGTAGTTATGGTTAACATACATATTGAGTAACAAGCAGAATGTTGGATTTCTTGATAGAGCTAGTATATACTATGCCTAAATCAGCCTATTCTCTGTATAATAGTGCGTTATAACACTAATGGTACATAGTACATAAATGAACTGTATACTAACCCCCGTATACTGTATACTCACAGGACGTGTGGTCAATACTGTATACTCACTATGGTCAATTCGTCTAGTACAGTTTTGGATACCGTCGGCTCAGTACACCGGAAACAAGTTCGTTCCCTACCAAGTTTCTATACACAAATCCTTTCGTATATACATATGCGCTGGTTTGTGTTCACTACTGTTCTTGTCTTTCATGACACTATTACCAAAATGAGACAATAGAAGTTGATAAGAAGATAAATAAATACGTGGCACTTGATCACCTGCCCGAAACGCTATACATGGTAGTGGCTTTATAGAAATGTAAAATCATTGCTATGTACTCTCTTCACCCCAAATTTAAATTTTAAATTTTGCCCGGAGAGGCAAGTTTATTGGGCAGCGCCACTCATCTTGTGAGTGGACATACCGCCATAGCAGCATGTACAACACTCCCCAAAAGGAAGAAAACCCGCTGGGTTGTTCATCCTGTCACTTGTACCCAGACACAGCTGGGACTTGCTTAACTGTCTCAAGTGAACACCTCCTCAAACAAGATTAACATCTGTCAACCCTTAAAAGCTTACGTTATCTTGCGGGTGCAAAATGGGGAAATCTTTTAAGAACAGTATCAATATTTATACTTCTTCTTCTAGACTTCTTTATTAGACATACTTCTAATGTCTCTCAGGTGTTCACATTCACGTAGATAGTGGTCTAGGCGGTGTCCGTCACTCTCATCACAGATTCTGCAACTTCGCTGATCAACAGTTGTTTCCATTCCGTATCTTCATGGATATTTGGATCCAAGACGGATTCTGCTATTACTGATTCTCTCCCTCGTCCTCCTCCTCTTCGTCCATAATGATTGGGATTGCCAGCTGCAACCATGTTGTACCATCGTACAGATTCACTGGTTTGTGCTTCTATCCTCCTTTCCTCAGTTACCTTGTCACGGTGATGTTGTCTGACAATACCTCTAATTTGTAGTAGAGTCTTGGGTATGAAATATTCAATATGGTCTCCTTCAGGACCTTCAGCAGGCAGCATATCTACTCGTTCATTCCCACATATTCCAACATGGGAGGGGCGCCACAGAAACTTGACGACTCTTCCCTGATTGGTAAGTACTCTCACAGCTCTCTTAATTTCAGCGACTATTGCAAGATTTTCTGCCCGATTTTTATTTCGGCTTTGAAGTGCTGCTTTTGAATCAGTGCAAATCACTGCACCATTAGTGTTTCGTTCAAGAAACCTCAACGCCATAACAATGGAAATTAGCTCTGCTTGTGTTGAAGAAGCATAGTTCTCAATAAGCGCTTTTTCTTCATTTCTGCGTTGGAAAGCATTTTCCTTAATTACAGTGTATGCTGCACCAGCCCTGCCATTGACAGGATTAGATGACCCGTCAGTGTAGATTTGATCTAGTTCATCTCCGGCTTTATAAATTTCCTCGAGATACTTATGCCTCATTTCTTGTGGTATCATGTTGGATTTTTTCATTGCCATTTCATTGATGATAATCTTGCATGAGTCATCCTCCCAGGGAGGTAACCTCTCTACAGGGAGGAGCTCACAGGCTTGCTCAGGCAGGTGAAGTTCTATGAGGTAGCAGACTGATGTGTGATGCCATTTTTTGCTTCTCTTGTTTCCCCCTGAAAGTAGCACAGAACTCGGTTTTTTCTTAGCAATATCATTGTAATGGGGATCTCTGGCTATCCTAATTGCAAGCTTAGCATTCAGCTCCTTAATTCTGCTTTTAACACTGGGAAGGGACAACTCCTCTCGTAGATTGGACGTTTTGGCAGTTCTTGGAACTCCAAGAATGATTGTCATGGCTTCATTCTGAATGCTTTCGAGCCTTTTCATGTCGCTTTGGGAGTAGTTGCATAAAACTGGTGCTGCATAGTCTATGATGGAGCACACATAGGCTGTGTACATCATTTTTCGCACGGCAATAGAGGCTCCATGCCCATTCCAGGTCATAGCTTTCAGTGCCCTGAGTCGACTTTTGCATATTCCTATGAGTTGGTTGAGCTCCTCTTTCTTCCCCTTGTTAGAGCCGACAGTGACACCAAGGTACCGATAGTGGTCAACCCATTCAAGTGTTACACCATTAATTTGTAGCTCTTCATTTTCTCCCCTCTTGTGATGAGAGTATACTTTTGTCTTGTTTGTGGAGAGAGTGAAACCGAGCTCAATACATTTCCTTCCGAGGAGTTCAATAGACTGTTTATTTTTTCCCAAGGTGGGAGCTTGTATTAGAACATCATTCTGCATATCCCACTTGTTGTGTTCCTTCCGGAAAATCAATATTTGCAATGGCATTCATAAGTACATTGAATAGTGTGGGGCTTAAGATTCCTCCTTGGGGGATCCCGAGTTCCATATTCATTGTTCTTGAGACTGCTCCATTGAAGCAGACCTTGGCTTTTCTCCCTGTGAGGTAGTCTTCAATCCATTTCATGAGTCACCCCTTGACACCCATGCATGCAAGCTCGTCCAGGATCGCAATCCCCTGTGCTTTGTCGAAAGCTCCTTTGATGTCGACAAATACAGAGTACTTAGCTGTGTCATTAGCTAGGTAATTAACTATACAATTTGCTGTGCTCCGTCCTTTAACAAATCCATTGACCCCCTCCCATAACCTGCCTATTTTGTGCAACAGTCTGTTTAGAATGATCCTTTCAAGCATCTTGCAAGTGCATGACATAAGACTGATAGGTCTGTAATTGCCAGGGTCATTGGGTTTCGGCATGGGAACAATTATTGCGTGTTTCCATTGTGTGGGCGACACTCCACTTAGGAATGACTTGTTAAACAGGTGGAGTAGTGGATTCCCAAACACTTCACACAGTGCATTGAGTATGTTGTAGGTGACGCCATCTTCACCAGGTGCTGTACTTTTACCCTTTTTCATAGCGCCCTTTACTTCCTGGGGTGTGATTGGTTCCCCATACTCGTCATCACTAGATTGTGCTCTTGTTATCCTAATCCTTCTGTCATTATGTCGGAGAAGCTGTTCCCTGCTTACTTCTACAGGGAGGGAGGAGGAGGATGCTGCATCACTCCACTTGTGAATTAGTTCTTCAGCCTTACCCTGGGGGTCTTTGTGAGCCACAGGCCGGGTTCTGCCCCCCTTAGCTATCTGAATTTTTGTCCATACTTGTCTTACAGATGTTTCCCGTCCAATAGAGCTAGTGAATTCAAGCCATTGTCTTTCCCGCTCTCTTATCTTCTCTTCCCTGGCTACTTGACACACAGTTTTGAACAGTTCTTGGTTGCTTTCGGTGGGATGCCTCCGGTACTCTCTACTCATGGTCCTAACATTTGCATTGAGCATCTTTATGTAATCGTTCTCATACCATTTTATTTTCTTCTTCTGGGGGTTACTGTGCCCAGGCGTATGGCGCGGAACTCGGAGACAGTGCTCAATTTGGTTATTAAGGTCATAACAAATGTATCAATGTCTTCTGGGATTTGGTATTCCGTGAACCAATCACTCAGCCTGTTTATGAAGTGCGGCCTCATATCCGGTCCGAGTGATAACCTTTTTTTTATTATTTGTCTCTTTCCTTCTCTTGCTCATGTCGACGGTGGTAATCAGTGCCCAGTGGTCACTACATAAACTGTGCACAATGTGTGTACTAGCATCCGTGTCCAGTGCATTCAGCAGGAGAGCATAGTCTAATCTTCCTCCTCTGAGGTGAGTTGGCTGTTCATCACCCAGGACTCTAAGGTTTTCACTTCCCCTAACAATGTACCTTCATGTATATAAATAAATAAATAAATAATTCATATGCAGGCGATGAGTCACAATAACGTGGCTGAAGCATGTTGACCAGACCACACACTAGAAAGCGAAGGGACGACGACGTTTCGGTCCGTCATTCTCAATCGACTTGAGAATGGTCCAGGACGGACCGAAACATCGTCGTCCTTTCTCTTTCTAGTGTGTAGTCTGGTTTACAAAATAATTAGCGCTTCCTTTAACAGTGCTTAGCACACTGTTTTGTAATACTGTGTGTGTTAACAGAGCGCATTCTTTATCTAAGTATGGAACCCTCAAGGAGAAAGTGCCAAACCATTACGACTATATAGCACTTGGAAATGGTCAGGGTAAGCCCAGCAAACACAGAACGTTTGTGAACGTTTTTAAATGGTGCCACAAAGGTAATACTCTAACATTTGACATAAATACGTATATCTGACGTTCTTAAAACCACTAGATATAACTAAAAACATGTATTCTTGAGACACGGTTTTTTAAGATTTATGTAAAAATTTAAAAATAATAGTGAATGCTATGGACCAATGATCCAGCGATGTGTAAATATTTCATTCAAAATGATCTGCTACCAGAAATTTTAGCCAAATATCCCCAGTTTGCTAACTGTAGGTAGTAACTGAGTGATTGTAACCTATCCACCGCTGCCCACTGGATGGGGGGCGGTGTGCAGGACAAACATATAAATTGTGACACTAGCTCTCCACATATGTCAGTTGCTTAATTTAGAACCTGTATTTGAGGTCGATCTTGAACCCATTGTTGATGTGACGACTTATATTGAATTTTGTAACTAGCTCATCAAGATTGTAACTTGCTTAGCTAAATGAATTGTGGGGTTCAGTCCCTGAGCCCATTATGTGCCTCTGTAACCCTTTCCACTACCGCCCACAAGATGGGTATGGGGTGCATAATAAATGAACTAAAACTAAAACTATGGAAATATAATGTTTTCTTGCTTTATATATAAAAATAAAAAATTTTCAGTCAACATTTCATTTTTTTTGTTTACTTTATGTAAACCTATCCAATTTACGTTCTTATAACATAAATATAACATTTATATGTCGTCAATATAACGTTATTTACACGACATCGTTACGTTATTATAATGTTATATTAACGTATAATTCCTGTATAAAAACAAATATATATTGAGCTTATATTTTAAACCTTGTAAAATTGTCGTAAAACTTGGAATAAGACAGTAAGCATGCTTTATTTATGAAAATATAGAAACAAATCAACAAAATCATAAACCACATGTCACCCCTATATATAATTCTTTAGTTGTCTTTCCAGAGAATGTAATTTAAGCTTTGACAATCTTTCTTCATATGACAGGTTTCTAATTTGGGGTATTAACTTTGTTATTCTTTACTGGAAGCATTCTAGTAAATTTTGAACCTTAAATTTTGAAATTAAAATAAATTGAACCCCATGCACAGATACCATAATTAAGATAGGGATAGATTAGTGCATGATATAGAGAGATGAGACCAGAGTTAGGTACATAATATCTGATTTTGGAGAGTATCCCAACTGTTTTAGCGATTTTCTTAGTTATGTGTTGTATGTGGGTACTAAAGTTTAGTCTCTTGTCTAGGAATAGGCCAAAAAACTTTCCATCTTTTTTATTGTTAATGTTTACATTATCTATCTGAAGCTGAATTGCATTTGTAGATTTGCTTCCAAATAAGATGTATAGTAGGTCTTTGCTATGTTAATTGTTAGCTTATTGGTTGACATCCATATGTGGACTTTTTTTAGTTCATTATTAACAGCATTATTTAATGTATGTGGGTTGGGGTTAGAGTAGATGAGGGTAGTATCATCAGCAAACAAAATAGGTTTCAGAATGTTAGAGACATTAGGCAGATCATTGATGTATATAAGAAATAAGAGAGGTCCCAAGATGTTGCCCTGTGGCACTCCAACGGTTATTGGTAGAATGGGAGAGGTTATATTATTGATGGCTACACATTGGTGTCTATCACTAAGATAGGATTGGATATAGTCCAGTGCATGGCGTCAGATTCCATAATGATGGAGTTTAAGTAAGAGGTAATTGTGATTAACAGTATCAAAGGCCTTTCTCAGGTCAATGAAGAGTCCAATCGGAAACTCATTTTTGTCAAGGGCAGAGTAAATTATATCAAGGAGACTAATAATTGCATCGTTGGTACTCTTTTAGGAGCGGAAGCCAAACTGACAGGGGCTAAGAATGTCGAATTTTACGAGATAGGAGTAGAGCTGTTTGTAGATAATTTTTTCAAATATTTTTGATAGTATGGGTAGGTTTGATATTGGTCTATAATTGTTTATGTTTGCCGGATTACCTCCTTTGTGAACTGGCGTTACTCTTGCTTTTTTAAGGATATCAGAGAAGGAATGACACTCAAGGGATTTGTTGAACAGCAGAGCTATAGGTGGCGCAATGGCATGGGAGGCGCTCTTGTATACAATGGACTGAGCTTTGCATACAATGGAGCTTTGGTTTTTAGTGAGTGTATGATGGACACAACATCTGTCGGGCTGACTGGTGAAAGGAGAAGAGAGTTTGGATAGCTGCCTGAGAGATATATGTGTTGATATGTGTCTGAGTCTGTGGGATTTTACTGGCAAGGTTAGCACCAACCGATGAAAAGAAGCTATTAAATTCATTTGCCATTTCTAAGTCAGTTGACGGTGTAAAGCCATCCTTAGAGAGTGTTATCTGGTTGTGGGAGTGTTGTTTAGTTCCTAGGATATTAGAGATGGTATTCCATGTGATTTTCATGTTGCCTTTTGCTTCTAACTCTATCGTCATTACCTATCCTCTAAACCTTACATTTGTCAGAATTAAACGGCCTCCGCCAATCATTTGACCATATATCAGTACCCAATTTAGATCGTTTGATCGATCAATTTAGACCTCCTTGTATCATATATCATCATACATGATGATATAATGATACACACTATTGGGTATGCTGATGATATAATTATACACACTACTTGTTATGCTAACATGCAGAACACTCTTAACTCTGTATTAGTCTCATGTCAGGACTTAGGTTTAGTCATATCTCAGCAGAGGAAACAAAGATACTATAAACGGGTGTCCACCCAGGCAGGGAGGAGCTGTTCACAAGATGCAACTGTATGATATGGCTCCCAGCTTGACTATGCTAACAGATTCAAATACCTTGGCCTTGTATTGTCCTGTTGTATTTCTGACTCTGTCGTCAGTATAAAGAGAGGCTCCATAAGCCCTCTCTTGGAGATGATGTAGGTTATCACTCAGGCTATGGTGCCAATGTCACAATTGTCAAAATGATGTACCTTGCGTACATCAAATCTTTAGTGGATTATGCTGCACCTCTGCTTGCCTTGATGACTGAAAGAAAGCTTAAAGGGCTTGAAAACTTGCAGAACGAAGCCTTGAAGATAATCCTTGGATGCCTCTAGTACCACAAAGATACTTAACATGAGGAAGGAACTTAATATTAACTTAATAATAGAATATGAGTGTACTGCATTACTCCTTGTATTGTACTGCATTACTCCTTGTAATGATCCTCATATTGTGCTTCAGTAATCTAATGTATAACCCTGAGATGTTTTCCTAATTGTATTTAGGATTCCTTGTTCATTATTGTATTGTGTATTGTTATTATTGTGTATTGTTCTGATCTGCTTTTGTGTCGAAAATTCTTGCATCGTACCTGTAATTTTTTTTTGACAATTTTACTGTAATTATCCTGCTTAAAATCATCTGTACTGTAAAGTAAAGCTGTAATGTACCTGTTAAACACTTTTTATCAATTTTACTCCTAATTATTTCTCTAAAACTTTGTTTGTTTAAGGATTTGCTCAAAGATTTTTTTTAAGGACTTGCCCGAAATGCTATATATATCTAGTGGCTTTACAAGATTGTAATTCCAACTTAAACTCTATGTTGTCTCTTAACCCCCAATGTACGTTCTTGTATATATGTAAATAAATAAAATAAATAAATAAATAAATAACTAGGGATCGAGGCATAATGCGCAGTACGTGCTTCCCTCACCTGTGACGTCACAGCGCCATCTGACGACACCATAAACACAGGCGGCCATTTTATGTTCCATCAAGATTAAAATTTTGTTTTTTTAAATTTTGCCCCGAGTGTCGAGTTTATTGGGCAGCGCCCAATGTGTTCGCAATAGAATGTTCTACAAGAACATATGTATAAAATGTCACACAAGGATGCGTTAGACTGGCCGCAAATAAACAACTATACATAGATCACTAGCCGTGAGCTCAAACAGCGACGAAATGTTTCTATTCTTTTCAGGG
>WNGS01003155.1:6405-25150 GCA_020271785.1 Procambarus virginalis | reverse complement strand
GTTGCAGCTTACTGGTGACTGTTGCTGCTTACTGGTGACTGTTGCTGCTTACTGGTGACTGTTGCTGCTGACTGATGACTGTTACTGGTGACTGTTGCTGCTTACTGGTGACTGTTGCTGCTTACTGGTGACTGTTGCTGCTTACTGGTGACTGTTGCTGCTTACTGGTGACTGTTGCTGCATACTGGTGACTGTTGCTGCTTACTGGTGACTGTTGCAGCTTACTGGTGACTGTTGCTGCTTACTGGATGACTGTTGCAGCTTACTGGTGACTGTTGCTGCTTACTGGTGACTGTTGCTGCTTACTGGTGACTGTTGCAGCTTACTGGTGACTGTTGCTGCTTACTGATGACTGTTGCTGCTTACTGGTGACTGTTGCTGCTTACTGGTGACTGTTGCTGCTTACTGATGACTGTTGCTGCTTACTGGTGACTGTTGCTGCTACTGGTGACTGTTGCTGCTTACTGATGACTGTTGCTGCTTACTGGTGACTGTTGCTGCTTACTGGTGACTGTTGCTGCTTACTGGGTGACTGTTGCTGCTTACTGGTGACTGTTGCTGCTTACTGGTGACTGTTGGTGCTTACTGGTGACTGTTGCTGCTTACTGGTGACTGTTGCTGCTTACTGGTGACTGTTGCTGCTTACTGGTGACTGTTTACTGGTGACTGTTGCTGCTTACTGGTGACTGTTACTGGTGACTGTTGCAGCATACTGGTGACTGTTGCTGCTTACTGGTGACTGTTGCAGCTTACTGGTGACTGTTGCTGCTTACTGGTGACTGTTGCAGCTTACTGATGACTGTTGCTGCTTACTGGTGACTGTTGCTGCTTACTGATGACTGTTGCTGCTTACTGGTGACTGTTGCAGCTTACTGGTGACTGTTGCTGCTTACTGATGACTGTTGCTGCTTACTGATGACTGTTGCAGCATACTGGTGACTGTTGCTGCTTACTGGTGACTGTTGCTGCTTACTGGTGACTGTTGCTGCTTACTGGTGACTGTTGCTGCTTACTGGTGACTGTTGCTGCTTACTGGTGACTGTTGCTGCTTACTGGTGACTGTTGCTGCTTACTGGTGACTGTTACTGGTGACTGTTGCTGCTTACTGGTGACTGTTACTGGTGACTGTTGCTGCTTACTGGTGACTGTTGCTGCTTACTGGTGACTGTTGCTGCTTACTGGTGACTGTTGCTGCTTACTGGTGACTGTTGCTGCTTACTGGTGACTGTTGCTGCTTACTGGTGACTGTTGCTGCTTACTGGTGACTGTTGCTGCTTACTGGTGACTGTTGCTGCTTACTGGTGACTGTTACTGGTGACTGTTGCTGCTTACTGGTGACTGTTGCTGCTTACTGGTGACTGTTGCTGCTTACTGGTGACTGTTGCTGCTTACTGGTGACTGTTGCTGCTTACTGATGACTGTTGCTGCTTACTGGTGACTGTTGCTGCTTACTGGTGACTGTTGCAGCTTACTGGTGACTGTTGCTGCTTACTGGTGACTGTTGCTGCTTACTGGTGACTGTTGCAGCTTACTGGTGACTGTTGCTGCTTACTGGTGACTGTTGCTGCTTACTGGTGACTGTTGCAGCTTACTGGTGACTGTTGCTGCTTACTGGTGACTGTTGCTGCTTACTGGTGACTGTTGCTGCTTACTGGTGACTGTTGCTGCTTACTGGTGACTGTTACTGGTGACTGTTGCTGCTTACTGGTGACTGTGCTACTGGTGACTGTTGCTGCTTACTGGTGACTGTTGCTGCTTACTGGTGACTGTTGCTGCTTACTGGTGACTGTTGCTGCTTACTGGTGACTGTTGCTGCTTACTGGTGACTGTTGCTGCTTACTGGTGACTGTTGCTGCTTACTGGTGACTGTTGCTGCTTACTGGTGACTGTTGCAGCTTACTGGTGACTGTTGCTGCTTACTGGTGACTGTTGCTGCTTACTGGTGACTGTTGCTGCTTACTGGTGACTGTTGCTGCTTACTGGTGACTGTTGCTGCTTACTGGTGACTGTTGCTGCTTACTGGTGACTGTTGCTGCTTACTGGTGACTGTTGCTGCTTACTGGTGACTGTTGCTGCTTACTGGTGACTGTTGCTGCTTACTGGTGACTGTTACTGGTGACTGTTGCTGCTTACTGGTGACTGTTACTGGTGACTGTTGCTGCTTACTGGTGACTGTTGCTGCTTACTGGTGACTGTTGCTGCTTACTGGTGACTGTTGCTGCTTACTGGTGACTGTTGCTGCTTACTGGTGACTGTTGCTGCTTACTGGTGACTGTTGCTGCTTACTGGTGACTGTTGCTGCTTACTGGTGACTGTTGCTGCTTACTGGTGACTGTTACTGGTGACTGTTGCTGCTTACTGGTGACTGTTGCTGCTTACTGGTGACTGTTGCTGCTTACTGGTGACTGTTGCTGCTTACTGGTGACTGTTGCTGCTTACTGGTGACTGTTGCTGCTTACTGGTGACTGTTGCTGCTTACTGGTGACTGTTGCTGCTTACTGGTGACTGTTATTGGTGACTGTTGCTGCTTACTGGTGACTGTTGCTGCTTACTGGTGACTGTTGCTGCTTACTGGTGACTGTTGCTGCTTACTGGTGACTGTTGCTGCTTACTGGTGACTGTTGCTGCTTACTGGTGACTGTTGCAGCTTACTGGTGACTGTTGTGCTTACTGGTGACTGTTGTGCTTACTGGTGACTGTTGCTGCTTACTGGTGACTGTTGCTGCTTACTGGTGACTGTTGCTGCTTACTGGTGACTGTTGCTGCTTACTGGTGACTGTTGCTGCTTACTGGTGACTGTTGCTGCTTACTGGTGACTGTTGCTGCTTACTGGTGACTGTTGCTGGTTACTGTGACTGTTACTGATGACTGTTGCTGCTTACTGGTGACTGTTGCTGCTTACTGGTGACTGTTACTGGTGACTGTTGCTGCTTACTGGTGACTGTTGCTGCTTACTGATGACTGTTGCTGCTTACTGGTGACTGTTGCTGGTTACTGGTGACTGTTACTGATGACTGTTGCTGCTTACTGGTGACTGTTGCTGCTTACTGGTGACTGTTGCTGCTTACTGGTGACTGTTGCTGCTTACTGGTGACTGTTGCTGCTTACTGGTGACTGTTGCTGCTTACTGATGACTGTTGCAGCTTACTGGTGACTGTTGCTGCTTACTGGTGACTGTTGCAGCTGACTGATGACTGTTACTGGTGACTGTTGCTGCTTACTGGTGACTGTTGCAGCTTACTGATGACTGTTGCTGCTTACTGATGACTGTTGCTGCTTACTGGTGACTGTTGCTGCTTACTGGTGACTGTTGCAGCTTACTGGTGACTGTTGCAGCTTACTGGTGACTGTTGCAGCTTACTGATGACTGTTGCTGCTTACTGATGACTGTTGCAGCTTACTGGTGACTGTTGCAGCATACTGGTGACTGTTGCAGCTTACTGGTGACTGTTGCAGCTTACTGGTGACTGTTGCTGCTTACTGATGACTGTTGCAGCTTACTGGTGACTGTTGCAGCTTACTGGTGACTGTTGCTGCTTACTGGTGACTGTTGCTGCTTACTGGTGACTGTTGCAGCTTACTGGTGACTGTTGCTGCTTACTGGTGACTGTTGCTGCTTACTGGTGACTGTTGCAGCTTACTGGTGACTGTTGCTGCTTACTGGTGACTGTTGCTGCTTACTGGTGACTGTTGCAGCTTACTGGTGACTGTTGCTGCTTACTGGTGACTGTTGCTGCTTACTGGTGACTGTTGCTGCTTACTGGTGACTGTTGCAGCTTACTGGTGACTGTTGCAGCTTACTGGTGACTGTTGCTGCTTACTGGTGACTGTTGCAGCTTACTGGTGACTGTTGCAGCTTACTGGTGACTGTTGCTGCTTACTGATGACTGTTGCGCTTACTGGTGACTGTTGCTGCTTACTGGTGACTGTTGCTGCTTACTGGTGACTGTTGCAGCTTACTGGTGACTGTTGTGCTTACTGGTGACTGTTGCTGCTTACTGGTGACTGTTGCTGCTTACTGATGACTGTTGCTGCTTACTGGTGACTGTTGCTGCTTACTGGTGACTGTTGCTGCTTACTGGTGACTGTTGCTGCTTACTGGTGACTGTTGCTGCTTACTGGTGACTGTTGCTGCTTACTGGTGACTGTTGCTGCTTACTGGTGACTGTTGTAGCTTACTGGTGACTGTTGCTGCTTACTGGTGACTGTTGTAGCTTACTGGTGACTGTTGCTGCTTACTGGTGACTGTTGTGCTTACTGGTGACTGTTGCTGCTTACTGGTGACTGTTGCTGCTTACTGATGACTGTTATGCTTACTGGTGACTGTTGCTGCTTACTGGTGACTGTTGTAGCTTACTGGTGACTGTTGCTGCTTACTGGTGACTGTTGTAGCTTACTGGTGACTGTTGCTGCTTACTGGTGACTGTTGCTGCTTACTGGTGACTGTTGCTGCTTACTGGTGACTGTTGTGCTTACTGGTGACTGTTGTAGCTTACTGATGACTGTTGCTGCTTACTGGTGACTGTTGTAGCTTACTGGTGACTGTTGCTGCTTACTGGTGACTGTTGTAGCTTACTGGTGACTGTTGCTGCTTACTGGTGACTGTTGTAGCTTACTGGTGACTGTTGCAGCTTACTGGTGACTGTTGCTGCTTACTGGTGACTGTTGCAGCTTACTGGTGACTGTTGTAGCTTACTGGTGACTGTTGTAGCTTACTGGTGACTGTTGCTGCTTACTGGTGACTGTTGCTGCTTACTGGTGACTGTTGCTGCTTACTGGTGACTGTTGCTGCTTACTGGTGACTGTTGCTGCTTACTGGTGACTGTTGCTGCTTACTGGTGACTGTTGCTGCTTGCTTACTGGTGACTGTTGCTGGTTACTGGTGACTGTTACTGATGACTGTTGCTGCTTACTGGTGACTGTTGCTGCTTACTGGTGACTGTTACTGGTGACTGTTGCTGCTTACTGGTGACTGTTGCTGCTTACTGATGACTGTTGCTGCTTACTGGTGACTGTTGCTGGTTACTGGTGACTGTTACTGATGACTGTTGCTGCTTACTGGTGACTGTTGCTGCTTACTGGTGACTGTTGATGCTTACTGGTGACTGTTGCTGCTTACTGGTGACTATTGCAGCTTACTGGTGACTGTTGCAGCTTACTGATGACTGTTGCAGCTTACTGGTGACTGTTGCTGCTTACTGATGACTGTTGCAGCTGACTGATGACTGTTACTGGTGACTGTTGCTGCTTACTGGTGACTGTTGCAGCTTACTGATGACTGTTGCTGCTTACTGATGACTGTTGCTGCTTACTGGTGACTGTTGCAGCTTACTGGTGACTGTTGCAGCATACTGGTGACTGTTGCAGCTTACTGATGACTGTTGCTGCTTACTGATGACTGTTGCAGCTTACTGATGACTGTTGCAGCATACTGGTGACTGTTGCAGCTTACTGGTGACTGTTGCAGCTTACTGATGACTGTTGCTGCTTACTGATGACTGTTGCAGCTTACTGATGACTGTTGCAGCTTACTGGTGACTGTTGCTGCTTACTGATGACTGTTGCTGCTTACTGGTGACTGTTGCAGCATACTGGTGACTGTTGCTGCTTACTGATGACTGTTGCTGCTTACTGATGACTGTTGCAGCTTACTGGTGACTGTTGCTGCTTACTGATGACTGTTGCTGCTTACTGATGACTGTTGCAGCTTACTGGTGACTGTTGCAGCTTACTGGTGACTGTTGCAGCTACTGGTGACTGTTGCTGCTTACTGATGACTGTTGCAGCTTACTGGTGACTGTTNATCTTCTTGCATCTTGGGTTTTGTCTATTATACAGGTATTTTTGTTCAACATTTCTCTGTTAGGGTGATGTCATGGGCTTGTCTCATGTCATTCCTGAGGGCACCGGATTGACGATGACATGTCAAACGCCTCGTCAGCTTGGTCGACGTCATACCTGTGTACTTAGATTGAAGGTTACATCCTTGGTGGGGGCAAGTGTACATGTATACAACGCTTGACTGCTGTAGAGGGTTCTCTGTCGGCTTCGGCCTGTTTTTGATAAGGAGTTCGGAAGTCTTCTTGGTTTTGTAGAATATTATCGGGTTTATGTTTTGTTTAGGAGTAATGCTTTTTACTCCTTTACGGATATTTCTTTCATTATTCTTTCCTCTTTTATATGTTCACTGTGCATGGTTGATTTATATACTGTATATATATATATATATATATATATATATATATATATATATATATATATATATATATATATTATATATATATATATATATATATGCAATTGAAGATCACGAAACACTGATCAAACGCCGATCAGGGCCTTTGTCAACACCGGACTCAGTCCGATGTTGACAAGGCCCTGATCGGCTGAAACGTTCATCTCTCTTTTTCCATTTCTCTGTGGATTTTCCGCATATATATATATATATATATATATATATATATATATATATATATATATATATATATATATATATATGTCGTACCTAGTAGCCAGAACGCACTTGTCAGCCTACTATGCAAGGCCCGATTTGCCTAATAGGCCAAGTTTTCATGAATTAATTGTTTTTCGACAACCTAACCTACCTAACCTAACCTAACCTAACATTTTTGGCTACCTAACCTAACCTAACTATAAAGATAGGTTAGGTTAGGTTAGGTAGGGTTGGTTAGGTTCGGTCATATATCTATGTTAATTTTAACTCCAATGAAAAAAAAATGACCTAATACATAATGAAATGGGTAGCTTAATCATTTCATAAGAAAAAAATTTGAGAAAATATATTAATTCAGAGAAACTTGGCTTATTAGGCAAATCGGGCATTGCATAGTAGGCCAAAAAGTGAGTTCTGGCTACTAGGTACGACATATATATATATATATATATTATATATATATATATATATATATATATATATATATATTTTGTGACGATAATCTCTTTCAAGAGAGATTGAGCCTGCTCTTTCCTACTTAAAGTTACGTCGATTCTACATGTACAAGATGCTACATTCAAGATACGTCACCAGTAGCACAAAACGTTTTGACCTGGAGGCAAAACGTGCCCCCTTCACCCCCCCCTTCGCGCCTGCTCACCACCCGTCTTCAACCAGCTAACTACCCATTCCCAGCTTGCCTGCTCCTTGATTGGTGACTCGCCGACCGCACACCTGCACACCGCACCTCAGCGACATCTACCTGAGTCGACGTCTGAGCCTGACCAGCTATCAACTTCAGAATATTCTTTGTACTCTTAGAGTTGACATCTCTCTCTGGCATAGTAAGCTCTCTGGCTTTCGTATACTAAGGGAGGTCTCAGCCATAGCCGATATTCTCAGCACCATTTCACATTTCACATTATTTAATCTATTGTGTTTTTTGTATTTATCTTTGTCATTTTTGCATTATTCAGTTACCCGAGATTTGTCTTGATTTTCATTTATGTTTAAAGTAAATATATTAAAGTTTAATTGTTCATACTTTGTGTTTTACGTGTTCCTCCCTCTAACTTACAACAGACAACAGGCAAGCAGTCTATCTTTTTTTTTGTAAGTGTGACCAGGCATTGACACCTGCCATTGGAGGACTGCCGAACATCAACACTCCAACACTTTCCCGTCACAATATATATATCATACCGTAGCCCCTGACAATCAGGCTACCGTAGCCCCTGACAATCAGGCTACCGTAGCCCCCTGACAATCAGGCTACCGTAGCCCCTGACAATCAGACTACCGTAGCCCCTGACAATCAGGCTACCGTAGCCCCTAACAATCAGGCTACTGTAGCCCCTGACAATCAGGCTACCGTAGCCCCTGACAATCAGGCTACCGTAGCCCCTGACAATCAGGCTACCGTAGCCCCTGACAATCAGGCTACCGTAGCCCCTGACAATCAGGCTACTGTAGCCTCCCTGACAATCAGGCTACCGTAGCCCCTGACAATCAGGCTACCGTAGCCTCCCTGACAATCAGACTACCGTAGCCCCTGACAATCAGGCTACCGTAGCCCCTAACAATCAGGCTACAGTAGCCCCTGACAATCAGGCTACCGTAGCCCCTGACAATCAGGCTACCATAGCCCCTGACATCAAGGCTACCGTAGCCCCTGACAATCAGGCTACCGTAGCCCCTGACAATCAGACTACCGTAGCCCCTGACAATCAGACTACCGTAGCCCCCTGACAATCAGACTACCGTAGCCCCTGACAATCAGACTACCGTAGCCCCTGACAATCAGACTACCGTAGCCCCTGACAATCAGGCTACCGTAGCCAGTGACAATCAGGCTACCATAGCCCCTGACAATCAGACTACCATAGCCCCCTAACAATCAGACTACCGTAGCCCCTGACAATCAGACTACCGTAGCCCTGACAATCAGACTACCGCAGCCCCTGACAATCAGACTACCGTAGCCCCTGACAATCAACTACCGTAGCCTCCCTGACAATCAGACTACCGTAGCCTCCCTGACAATCAGACTACCGTAGCCCCTGACAATCAGACTACCGTAGCCCCTGACAATCAGACTACTGTAGCCTCTGACAATCAGACTACCATAGCCCCTGACAATCAGACTACTGTAGCCCCTGACAATCAGACTACCGTAGCCCCTGACAATCAGGCTACCGTAGCCCCTGACAATCAGACTACCGTAGCCCTTACAATCAGACTACCGTAGCCCCTGACAATCAGACTACCATAGCCCCTGACAATCAGACTACCGTAGCCCCCCTGACAATCAGACTACCGTAGCCCCTGACAATCAGACTACCATAGCCCCTGACAATCAGACTACCGTAGCCCCTGACAATCAGACTACCGTAGCCCCTGACAATCAGGCTACCGTAGCCCCCTGACAATCAGACTACCGTAGCCCCTGACAATCAGACTACCGTAGCCCCTGACAATCAGACTACCGTAGCCCCTGACAATCAGATTACCATAGCCCCCCTGACAATCAGACTACCGTAGCCCCTGACAATCAGACTACCGTAGCCCCTGACAATCAGACTACCGTAGCCCCTGACAATCAGACTACCGTAGCCCCTGACAATCAGACTACCGTAGCCCTTAACAATCAGACTACCGTAGCCCCTGACAATCAGACTACCATAGCCCCTGACAATCAGACTACCATAGCCCCTGACAATCAGACTACCGTAGCCCCTGACAATCAGACTACCATAGCCCCTGACAATCAGACTACCGTAGCCCCTGACAATCAGACTACCGTAGCCCCTGACAATCAGACTACCGTAGCCCCTGACAATCAGACTACCGTAGCCCCCTGACAATCAGACTACCGTAGCCCCTGACAATCAGACTACCGTAGCCCCTGACAATCAGACTACCGTAGCCCTTAACAATCAGACTACCGTAGCCCCTGACAATCAGACTACCGTAGCCCCTGACAATCAGACTACCATAGCCCTTAACAATCAGACTACCGTAGCCCCTGACAATCAGACTACCGTAGCCCCTGACAATCAGACTACCGTAGCCCCTGACAATCAGACTACCGTAGCCCCTGACAATCAGACTACCGTAGCCCCTGACAATCAGACTACCGTAGCCCTGACAATCAGACTACCGTAGCCCCTGACAATCAGACTACCGTAGCCCCTGACAATCAGACTACCGTAGCCCCTGACAATCAGACTACCGTAGCCCCTGACAATCAGACTACCATAACCCCTGACAATCAGACTACCATAACCCCTGACAATCAGACTACCATAGCCTCTTACAAGAGCCCTTAACATACGTAATCACAATGTCTTACCCAAAAGGAACAAAGAATAAAAACAGAGATTTTGCGTAACAAAAACACATACAAAGAAAGACAGTTTGGGCCTTTTGCTATGCATTTGTTTTACTTTGTTTTTTTTTTTTCTATAGAGAATTGGAGAACAGGAAACAATTGGTGGATATTTTTTATGTTCTGAACACAGCATAAAATGGCGAGTTTTTTTTTGTTTAAAGAATCAGTGTTTGTTTATTGTCCATGTCTTTGTTAGGTAGATGCTGTACGCACCTAGTTGTGCTTGCGGGGTTGAGCTCTGGCTCTTTGGTCCCGCCTCTCATCTGTCAATCAACTGTTTACTAACTACTTTTTTTTCTCCACCCCACACACATAGACACACACACACACACCACACACACACACACACACAGACATACACCCCCACACACACACACACACACAGACACACACACACACACACACACACACACACACACACACACACACACACACACACACACACACACACACACACACACACACACACTTGCAAAACTTGCAAAACAATCCCCCCCCCCCCCGCCTAAGTCTAATTTTCCACTCAGGGAAAATACTTCTTTACTTTTTTGTTAGTTAATTAAGTGGTTGTTATTGTTAGTTGTTATTGTTGGTGTTTTTGTGATGCTTTTGTTGTTACACGAGAGAGAGAGAGAGCTCTTCCCTCCCCCTTGTCTTCCACTGTTGCTGCTTACTGGTGACTGTTGCTGCTTACTGGTGACTGTAGCTGCTTACTGGTGACTGTTGCTGCTTACTGGTGACTGTTGCTGCTTACTGGTGACTGTTGCAGCTTACTGGTGACTGTTGCTGCTTACTGGTGACTGTTGCAGCTTACTGGTGACTGTTGCTGCTGACTGGTGACTGTTGCTGCTGACTGGTGACTGTTGCTGCTGACTGGTGACTGTTGCAGCTTACTGGTGACTGTTGCTGCTGACTGGTGACTGTTGCTGCTGACTGGTGACTGTTGCTGCTTACTGGTGACTGTTGCTGCTTACTGGTGACTGTTGCTGCTGACTGGTGACTGTTGCTGCTTACTGGTGACTGTTGCTGCTTACTGGTGACTGTTGCGCTTACTGGTGACTGTTGCTGCTGACTGGTGACTGTTGCTGCTTACTGGTGACTGTTGCTGCTTACTGGTGACTGTTGCTGCTGACTGGTGACTGTTGCTGCTTACTGGTGACTGTTGCTGCTGACTGGTGACTGTTGCTGCTTACTGGTGTCTGTTGCTGCTTACTGGTGACTGTTGCAGCTTACTGATGACTGTTGCTGCTTACTGGTGTCTGTTGCTGCTTACTGGTGTCTGTTGCTGCTTACTGGTGACTGTTGCTGCTTACTGGTGACTGTTGCTGCTTACTGATGACTGTTGCTGCTTACTGGTGTCTGTTGCTGCTTACTGGTGTCTGTTGCTGCTTACTGGTGACTGTTGCTGCTTACTGGTGACTGTTGCTGCTTACTGATGACTGTTGCTGCTTACTGGTGTCTGTTGCTGCTTACTGGTGACTGTTGCTGCTTACTGGTGACTGTTGCTGCTTACTGGTGACTGTTGCTGCTTACTGGTGACTGTTGCTGCTGACTGGTGACTGTTGCTGCTTACTGGTGACTGTTGCTGCTTACTGGTGACTGTTGCTGCTTACTGGTGACTGTTGCTGCTTACTGGTGACTGTTGCTGCTGACTGGTGACTGTTGCTGCTTACTGGTGACTGTTGCTGCTTACTGGTGACTGTTGCTGCTTACTGGTGACTGTTGCTGCTTACTGGTGACTGTTGCTGCTGACTGGTGACTGTTGCTACTTACTGGTGACTGTTGCTGCTGACTGGTGACTGTTGCTGCTTACTGGTGACTGTTGCTGCTTACTGGTGACTGTTGCTGCTGACTGGTGACTGTTGCTGCTTACTGGTGACTGTTGCTGCTTACTGGTGACTGTTGCTGCTTACTGGTGACTGTTGCTGCTTACTGGTGACTGTTGCTGCTTACTGGTGACTGTTGCTGCTGACTGGTGACTGTTGCTGCTTACTGGTGACTGTTGCTGCTTACTGGTGACTGTTGCTGCTTACTGGTGACTGTTGCTGCTTACTGGTGACTGTTGCTGCTTACTGGTGACTGTTGCTGCTGACTGGTGACTGTTGCTACTTACTGGTGACTGTTGCTGCTGACTGGTGACTGTTGCTGCTTACTGGTGACTGTTGCTGCTTACTGGTGACTGTTGCTGCTGACTGGTGACTGTTGCTGCTTACTGGTGACTGTTGCTGCTTACTGGTGACTGTTGCTGCTTACTGGTGACTGTTGCTGCTTACTGGTGACTGTTGCTGCTTACTGGTGACTGTTGCTGCTTACTGGTGACTGTTGCTGCTTACTGGTGACTGTTGCTGCTTACTGGTGACTGTTGCTGCTTACTGGTGACTGTTGCTGCTTACTGGTGACTGTTGCAGCTTACTGGTGACTGTTGCTGCTTACTGGTGACTGTTGCTGCTTACTGGTGACTGTTGCTGCTTACTGGTGACTGTTGCTGCTTACTGGTGACTGTTGCTGCTTACTGGTGACTGTTGCTGCTTACTGGTGACTGTTGCTGCTTACTGGTGACTGTTGCTGCTTACTGGTGACTGTTGTAGCTTACTGGTGACTGTTGCAGCTTACTGGTGACTGTTGCTGCTTACTGGTGACTGTTGCTGCTTACTGGTGACTGTTGCTGCTTACTGGTGACTGTTGCTGCTTAGTGGTGACTGTTGCTGCTTACTGGTGACTGTTGCTGCTTACTGGTGACTGTTGCTGCTTACTGGTGACTGTTGCTGCTTACTGGTGACTGTTGCTGCTTACTGGTGATGTTGCTGCTTACTGGTGACTGTTGTTGCTGACTGATGACTGTTGCTGCTTACTGGTGACTGTTGCTGCTGACTGGTGACTGTTGCTGCTTACTGGTGGCTGTTGCTGCTTACTGGTGACAGTTGCTGCTTACTGGTGACTGTTGCTGCTTACTGGTGACTGTTGCTGCTTACTGGTGACTGTTGTAGCTTACTGGTGACTGATGCAGCTTACTGGTGACTGTTGCTGCTTACTGGTGACTGTTGCTGCTTACTGGTGACTGTTGCTGCTTACTGGTGATTGTTGCTGCTTACTGGTGACTGTTGCTGCTTACTGGTGACTGTTGCAGCTTACTGGTGACTGTTGCAGCTTACTGGTGACTGTTGCTGCTTACTGGTGACTGTTGCTGCTTACTGGTGACTGTTGCTGCTCACTGGTGACTGTTGCTCCTTACTGGTGATTGTTGCTGCTTACTGGTGACTGTTGCAGCTTACTGGTGACTGTTGCTGCTTACTGGTGACTGTTGCTGCTTACTGGTGACTGTTGCTGCTTACTGGTGACTGTTGCTGCTTACTGGTGACTGTTGCTGCTTATTGGTGACTGTTGCTGCTTACTGGTGACTGTTGCTGCTTACTGGTGACTGTTGCTGCTTACTGGTGACTGTTGCTGCTTATTGGTGACTGTTGCTGCTTACTGGTGACTGTTGCTGCTTACTGGTGACTGTTGCTGCTTACTGGTGACTGTTGCTGCTTACTGGTGACTGTTGCAGCTTACTGGTGACTGTTGCTGCTTACTGGTGACTGTTGCTGCTTACTGGTGACTGTTGCTGCTTACTGGTGACTTTTGCTGCTTACTGGTGACTGTTGCTGCTTACTGGTGACTGTTGCTGCTTACTGGTGACTGTTGCTGCTGACTGGTGACTGTTGCTGCTTACTGGTGACTGTTGCTGCTGACTGGTGACTGTTGCTGCTTACTGGTGACTCTTGCTGCTGACTGGTGACTGTTGCTGCTGACTGGTGACTGTTGCAGCTTACTGGTGACTGTTGCAGCTTACTGGTGACTGTTGCTGCTTACTGGTGACTGTTGCTGCTTACTGGTGACTGTTGCTGCTTACTGGTGACTGTTGCTGCTTACTGGTGACTGTTGCAGCTTACTGGTGACTGTTGCTGCTTACTGGTGACTGTTGCTGCTTACTGGTGACTGTTGCTGCTTACTGGTGACTGTTGCAGCTTACTGGTGACTGTTGCTGCTTACTGGTGGCTGTTGCTGCTTACTGGTGACAGTTGCTGCTTACTGGTGACTGTTGCTGCTTACTGGTGACTGTTGCTGCTTACTGGTGACTGTTGCTGCTTACTGGTGACTGTTGCTGCTTACTGGTGACTGTTGCTGCTTACTGGTGACTGTTGCTGCTTACTGGTGATTGTTGCTGCTTACTGATGACTGTTGCTGCTTACTGGTGACTGTTGCAGCTTACTGGTGACTGTTGCAGCTTACTGGTGACTGTTGCTGCTTACTGGTGGCTGTTGCTGCTTACTGGTGACTGTTGCTGCTTACTGGTGACTGTTGCTCCTTACTGGTGATTGTTGCTGCTTACTGGTGACTGTTGCAGCTTATTGGTGACTGTTGCTGCTTACTGGTGACTGTTGCTGCTTACTGGTGACTGTTGCTGCTTACTGGTGACTGTTGCTGCTTACTGGTGACTGTTGCTGCTTACTGGTGACTGTTGCTGCTTATTGGTGATTGTTGCTGCTTACTGGTGACTGTTGCTGCTTACTGGTGACTGTTGCTGCTTACTGGTGACTGTTGCTGCTTATTGGTGACTGTTGCTGCTTACTGGTGACTGTTGCTGCTTACTGGTGACTGTTGCTGCTTACTGGTGACTGTTGCTGCTTACTGGTGACTGTTGCAGCTTACTGGTGACTGTTGCTGCTTACTGGTGACTGTTGCTGCTTACTGGTGACTGTTGCTGCTTACTGGTGACTGTTGCTGCTTACTGGTGACTGTTGCTGCTTACTGGTGACTGTTGCTGCTTACTGGTGACTGTTGCTGCGCTTACTGGTGACTGTTGCTGCTTACTGGTGACTGTTGCAGCATACTGGTGACTGTTGCTGCTTACTGGTGACTGTTGCTGCTTACTGATGACTGTTGCAGCTTACTGGTGACTGTTGCTGCTTACTGGTGACTGTTGCTGCTTACTGGTGACTGTTGCTGCTTACTGGTGACTGTTGCTGCTTACTGGTGACTGTTGCTGCTTACTGGTGACTGTTGCTGCTTACTGGTGACTGTTGCTGCTTACTGGTGACTGTTACTGGTGACTGTTGCTGCTTACTGTTGCTGTTACTGGTGACTGTTGCTGCTTACTGGTGACTGTTGCTGCTTACTGGTGACTGTTGCTGCTTACTGGTGACTGTTGCTGCTTACTGGTGACTGTTGCTGCTTACTGGTGACTGTTGCTGCTTACTGGTGACTGTTGCTGCTTACTGGTGACTGTTGCTGCTTACTGGTGACTGTTGCTGCTTACTGGTGACTGTTACTGGTGACTGTTGCTGCTTACTGGTGACTGTTGCTGCTTACTGGTGACTGTTGCTGCTTACTGGTGACTGTTGCTGCTACTGGTGACTGTTGCTGCTTACTGGGACTGTTGCTGCTTACTGGTGACTGTTGCTGCTTACTGGTGACTGTTGCTGCTTACTGGTGACTGTTGCTGCTGCTATACTGGTGACTGTTGCTGCTTACTGGTGACTGTTGCTGCTTACTGGTGACTGTTGCTGCTTACTGGTGACTGTTGCTGCTTACTGGTGACTGTTGCAGCTTACTGGTGACTGTTGCTGCTTACTGGTGACTGTTGCTGCTTACTGGTGACTGTTGCTGCTTACTGGTGACTGTTGCTGCTTACTGGTGACTGTTACTGGTGACTGTTGCTGCTTACTGTGACTGTTTGCTGGGTGACTGTTGCAGCTTACTGGTGACTGTTGCTGCTTACTGGTGACTGTTGCTGCTTACTGGTGACTGTTGCTGCTTACTGGTGACTGTTGCTGCTTACTGGTGACTGTTGCTGCTTACTGGTGACTGTTGCTGCTTACTGGTGACTGTTGCTGCTTACTGGTGACTGTTGCTGCTTACTGGTGACTGTTGTTGCTGCTTACTGGTGACTGTTGCTGCTTACTGGTGACTGTTGCTGCTTACTGGTGACTGTTGCTGCTTACTGGTGACTGTTGCTGCTTACTGGTGACTGTTGCTGCTTACTGGTGACTGTTGCTGCTTACTGGTGACTGTTGCTGCTTACTGGTGACTGTTGCTGCTTACTGGTGACTGTTGCTGCTTACTGGTGACTGTACTGGTGACTGTTGCTGCTTACTGGTGACTGTTACTGGTGACTGTTGCTGCTTACTGGTGACTGTTGCTGCTTACTGGTGACTGTTGCTGCTTACTGGTGACTGTTGCTGCTTACTGGTGACTGTTGCTGCTTTACTGGTGACTGTTGCTGCTTACTGGTGACTGTTGCTGCTTACTGGTGACTGTTGCTGCTTACTGGTGACTGTTGCTGCTTACTGGTGCTGTTACTGGTGACTGTTGCTGCTTACTGGTGACTGTTGCTGCTTACTGGTGACTGTTGCTGCTTACTGGTGACTGTTGCTGCTTACTGGTGACTGTTGCTGCTTACTGGTGACTGTTGCTGCTTACTGGTGACTGTTGCTGCTTACTGGTGACTGTTGCTGCTTACTGGTGACTGTTTTTGGTTACTGTTGTTGCTGCTTACTGGTGACTGTTGCTGCTTACTGGTGACTGTTGCTGCTTACTGGTGACTGTTGTAGCTTACTGGTGACTGTTGCTGCTTACTGGTGACTGTTGCTGCTTACTGGTGACTGTTGCTGCTTACTGGTGACTGTTGTAGCTTACTGGTGACTGTTGTAGCTTACTGGTGACTGTTGCTGCTTACTGGTGACTGTTGCTGCTTACTGGTGACTGTTGCTGCTTACTGGTGACTGTTGCTGCTTACTGGTGACTGTTGCTGCTTACTGGTGACTGTTGCTGCTTACTGGTGACTGTTGCTGCTTACTGGTGACTGTTGCTGCTTACTGGTGACTGTTTACTGGTGACTGTTGCTGCTTACTGGTGACTGTTGCTGCTTACTGGTGACTGTTACTGGTGACTGTTGCTGCTTACTGGTGACTGTTGCTGCTTACTGATGACTGTTGCTGCTTACTGGTGACTGTTGCTGCTTACTGGTGACTGTTACTGATGACTGACTGTTGCTGCTTACTGGTGACTGTTGCTGCTTACTGGTGACTGTTGCTGCTTACTGGTGACTGTTGCTGCTTACTGGTGACTGTTGCTGCTTACTGGTGACTGTTGCTGCTTACTGATGACTGTTGCAGCTTACTGGTGACTGTTGCTGCTTACTGGTGACTGTTGCTGCTTACTGATGACTGTTCTGGTGACTGTTGCTGCTTACTGGTGACTGTTGCTGCTTACTGGTGACTGTTGCTGCTTACTGATGACTGTTGCTGCTTACTGGTGACTGTTGCTGCTTACTGGTGACTGTTGCAGCTTACTGGTGACTGTTGCGCTTACTGGTGACTGTTGCAGCTTACTGGTGACTGTTGCTGCTTACTGGTGACTGTTGCTGCTTACTGGTGACTGTTGCTGCTTACTGGTGACTGTTGCTGCTTACTGGTGACTGTTGCAGCTTACTGGTGACTGTTGCTGCTTACTGGTGACTGTTGCAGCTTACTGGGACTGTTGCTGCTTACTGGTGACTGTTGCTGCTTACTGGTGACTGTTGCTGCTTACTGGTGACTGTTGCAGCTTACTGGTGACTGTTGCTGCTTACTGGTGACTGTTGCTGCTTACTGGTGACTGTTGCAGCTTACTGGTGACTGTTGCTGCTTACTGGTGACTGTTGCTGCTTACTGGTGACTGTTGCTGCTTACTGGTGACTGTTGCTGCTTACTGGTGACTGTTGCAGCTTACTGGTGACTGTTGCTGCTTACTGATGACTGTTGCTGCTTACTGGTGACTGTTGCAGCTTACTGGTGACTGTTGCTGCTTACTGGTGACTGTTGCAGCTTACTGGTGACTGTTGCTGCTTACTGGTGACTGTTGCTGCTTACTGGTGACTGTTGCTGCTTACTGGTGACTGTTGCTGCTTACTGGTGACTGTTGCTGCTTACTGGTGACTGTTGCAGCTTACTGGTGACTGTTGCTGCTTACTGGTGACTGTTGCTGCTTACTGGTGACTGTTGCTGCTTACTGGTGACTGTTGCTGCTTACTGGTGACTGTTGCTGCTTACTGGTGACTGTTGCTGCTTACTGGTGACTGTTGCTGCTTACTGGTGACTGTTGCTGCTTACTGGTGACTGTTGCTGCTACTGTGACTGTTGCTGCTTACTGGTGACTGTTGTGCTTACTGGTGACTGTTGCTGCTTACTGGTGACTGTTGTGCTTACTGGTGACTGTTGCTGCTTACTGGTGACTGTTGTAGCTTACTGGTGACTGTTGCTGCTTACTGGTGACTGTTGCTGCTTACTGGTGACTGTTGCAGCTTACTGGTGACTGTTGCTGCTTACTACTGGTGACTGTTGTAGCTTACTGGTGACTGTTGCTGCTTACTGGTGACTGTTGTAGCTTACTGGTGACTGTTGCTGCTTACTGGTGACTGTTGCTGCTTACTGGTGACTGTTGCTGCTTACTGGTGACTGTTGCTGCTTACTGGTGACTGTTGTAGCTTACTGGTGACTGTTGCTGCTTACTGGTGACTGTTTAGCTTACTGGTGACTGTTGCTGCTTACTGGTGACTGTTGTGCTTACTGGTGACTGTTGCTGCTTACTGGTGACTGTTGCTGCTTACTGGTGACTGTTGCTGCTTACTGGTGACTGTTGCTGCTTACTGGTGACTGTTGCTGCTTACTGGTGACTGTTGCTGCTTACTGTTGACTGTTGTAGCTTACTGGTGACTGTTGCTGCTTACTGGTGACTGTTGCTGCTTACTGGTGACTGTTGCTGCTTACTGGTGACTGTTGCTGCTTACTGGTGACTGTTGCTGCTTACTGGTGACTGTTGCTGCTTACTGATGACTGTTGCTGCTTACTGGTGACTGTTGCTGCTTACTGGTGACTGTT
>WNGS01003152.1:40951-56823 GCA_020271785.1 Procambarus virginalis | reverse complement strand
AAAATAACAACGTACTGGAGTGAACGATATGGAAGAAAATGCAAGATTGATCCAGTGAAGAGCAGAGGTGCCATAGGCACAATCAGAGAACACTGTATAAACATCAGAGGTCCGCGGTTGTTCAACGTCCTCCCAGCGACTATAAGAAATATTGCCGGAACACGCGTGGACATCTTCAAGAGAAAACTGGAAAGTTTCCTAAGAGAAGTCCCGGATCAGCCGGGCTGTGGTGGGTATGTGGCTCTGCGGGCCGCTCCAAGTAACAACCTGGTGGATCAAACTCTCACAAGTCGAGCCTGGCCTCGGGCCGGGCTTGGGGAGTAGAAGAACTCCCAGAACCCCATCAACCAGGTTATCAACCAGGTATCAACCAGGACCAGAGAGCGGACCAGAGAGCGGGCCAGAGAGCGGGCCAGAGAGCGGGCCAGAGAGCGGGCCAGAGAGCGGGCCAGAGAGCGGGCCAGAGAGCGCCAGAATATTCAAGTGACCGCAAGTCACAGCCTAAGAGAAGGCGGGAGGGAGCTGGGAGGTCAGGCCGGAGAGGTACAAACAACACGCTTTGGTTCAGGGAGCAAAATTATTGAACAATAAGCTAATGGGTTGAATAATAAGCTAATGGGTTGAACAATAAGCTAATGGGTTGAACAATAAGCTAATGGGTTGAACAATAAGCTAATGGGTTGCAAAAGCAAGGGTGAAAAGCTAATGGGTTGAACAATAAGCTAATGGGTTGAACAATAAGCTAATGGGTTGAACAATAAGCTAATGGGTTGAACAATAAGCTAATGGGTTGAACACACAGTAGCCGCTCTTGTGTTCCCTCTCTTCCTCCCCCCCCCCCCCCCCCGCCTTCCTCCTCTCTCAGGTGTTCTCTCCAGTCCAGCTCTTACTCCAGCTCTTACTCCAGCTCTTACTCCAGCTCTTACTCCAGCTCTTACTCCAGCTCTTACTCCAGCCCTTACTCCAGCCCTTACTCCAGCTCTTACTCCAGCTCTTACTCCAGCTCTTACTCCAGCTCTTACTCCAGCTCTTACTCCAGCTCTTACTCCAGCTCTTACTCCAGCTCTTACTCCAGCTCTTTCTTGTTTACAGCTTCTAGCTCTCCGAGTCTGCTGACTTTATCCTTCACACACACACACACACACGCACGCACACGCACGCACACGCACACGCACGCACGCACACACACACACACACACACACACACACACACACACACACACACACACACACACACACACACGCACGCACGCACACACAGACTGCATATTTTTGGATTGTCAGAAAGCCTTTGATACAGTGCCACACAAGAGGCTAGTGAAAAAGTTGGAGATGCAGGCTGGAGTGAAAGGGAAGGTACTCCGGTGGATAGAGGGGTACCTAAGCAACAGGAGACAACGAGTCAGTGTGAAGGGTGAAGTCTCAGATTGGCGAGACGTTACGAGTGGAGTCCCGCAGGGGTCAGTCCTTGGACCTATACTGTTTCTGGTATATGTAAATGATCTCCCAGAGGGTATAGATTCGTTCCTCTCAATGTTTGCTGACGACGCAAAAATTATGAGGAGGATTGAAACAGAGGATGATAGTAGGAGGCTACAAGATGACCTAGATAGACTGAGTGAATGGACCAACAAATGGCTGTTGAAGTTCAACCCAAGCAAATGCAAAGTAATGAAACTAGGCAGTGGAAAAAGGAGGCCAGACACAGGATTCAGAATAGGTGATGAAGTACTTAATGAAACAGAGAGAAAGATCTAGGAGTTGATATCACACCAAACCTGTCTCCTGAAGCCCACATAAAGAGAATAACGTCTGCGGCATCTGCGAGGCTGGCTAATATCAGAACGGCGTTCAGGAACCTGTGTAAGGAATCATTCAGAATCTTGTACACCACATATGTAAGACCAATCCTGGAGTATGCAGCCCCAGCATGGAGCCCGTACCTTGTCAAGCACAAGACGAAGCTGGAACAAGTCCAAAGGTATGCTACTAGACTAGTCCCAGAACTAAGAGACATGAGTTATGAGGAAAGGCTGCGGGAAATGCAACTTACGACACTGGAAGACAGAAGAGTAAGGGGGGGGACATGATCACAACCTACAAAATCCTCAGGGGAATTGACCGGGTAAACAAGGATGAACTATTCAACACTAGAGGGGCGCGAACAAGGGGACACAGGTGGAAGCTGAGTACCCAAATGAGCCACAGAGACATTAGAAAGAACTTTTTCAGTGTCAGAGTGGTTGACAAATGGAATGCATTAGGCAGTGATGTGGTGGAGGCTGACTCCATACACAGTTTCAAGTGTAGATATGATAGAGCCCAGTAGGCTCAGGAAACTGTACACCAGTTGATTGACAGTTGAGAGGCGGGACCAAAGAGCCAAAGCTCAACCCCCGCAAGCACAATTAGGTGAGTACAATTAGGTGAGTACACACACACACACACACACACACACACCACACAACACACACACACACACACCACACACACACACACACACACACCTGAGGAAGACCTAAGCCCTCCATCCCCACTCCACCTCCCTTGAACCCCTGGAAACTACCTCACAGGAGGAGGAGCCTACCCAAGTAACATGACCATAGAACAACTTCCTACACTTGTGGGGAGTGAGGGTGAAACTGGATACAAGAAAGTAAGCTTCAAGGTAATGTACTCAAACATTGATGGGATTACCAATAAAGCAAGTGAACTGGCTGAAAGGGTGCAAGAAGAAAACCCTGATGTAATAGGACTAACAGAAACAAATTGTCAGGAGTGATAACAGATGCTGTGTTTCCAAAGGACTACTATATAGTAAGGAAAGAGAGGGGGGAGAGGAGGCGGAGGAGTGGCCCTGCTGATAAGGAAGGACTGGAGTTTTGATGAGATGGAAATTCCGGGCTGTGACGGATTCAGAGATTACATAACAGGAACTATAACAATGGGTGGACCTAAGATAATAGTGGCAGTCATGTACAACCCTCCCCTAAATGACAGAAGACCAGACAGGAGTTTGATAGGAACAACATGGCATCCATTAACATAATAGAGAGAGCAGCTTCAGTTGCCTGCAGGAATGGCTCCAGACTCTTAATCATGGGCGATTTCAACCATGGAAACAGACTGGGAGAATGGGGACCCACATGGTGGTGCAGATACGTGGAGAGCTAAACTCTTGGAAGTGGCAACAAGAAATTTTCTGAGCCAGCATGTCAAGGAACCCACAAGAGTGAGAGGCAATGATGAACCAGCTAGACTCGACTTGATATTCCCCTGAATGAGTCAGAAATAAGGGAAGTCAAAGTTGAAGCCCCCATAGGAATGAGTGACCACAGTGTACTGACCTTTGAGTACTTGGTGGAGGTAGGGATAACCTATCCAAGGATGGGAGTGGAGGGAAAAAGACTAAATTACCGAAGAGGAAAATATGACGAGATGAGGAGCTTCCTCAGGGGAATACCATGGGAAACAGAACTTAGAGACAAGAATGTGCAGGTCATGATGGATTTTGTCACCCAGAAGTGCCAGGAAGCTGCAGACAGGTTTATCCCAGTCCAAAAGGAGAAAAACGAAAAACAGAAAACCCATGGTTCAACCAGGAATGCAAGGTAGCGAACAGCTGAGTAAAAGAACATGGAGAAACTACAGAAATAACAGAACACCAGAGAGCAGGGAGAGATACCAGAGGGCCAGAAATGAGTACCTCAGAGTGAGGAGGGAAGCAGAGAGACAGTTTGAAATGACATCGCGAGTAAAGCCAAGACCCAACCAAAGCTGCTCCACAGCCACATCAGGAGGAAAACAGCAGTGAAGGAACAAGTGATGAAGCTGCGAAAGGCGGAGAACAGATACACAGAGAATGACAAGTGTGTGAAGAACTCAACAAGAGATTCCAGGAGGTCTTCACAATAGAACAAGGAGAAGCCCCTGCACTGAGGAGGCGGCAAACCAAGCAACCTTGGAGGAATTTGACCTCACCAGTGATGAGGTCAAAAGGTGTCTGCTGGAGCTGGATGTGACAAAGGCTGTTGGGCCTGACAGAATCTCACCATGGATACTAAAGGAAGGTGCAGAAGCACTAAGTGTGCCACTCTCTATGGTGTATAACAGGTCACTGGAAACAGGAGACTTACCAGAAAGTTGGAAGACAGCTAATGTGGTCCCAATATACAAGGGTGACAGGCAAGAGGCACTGAACTACAGACCACTTTCCTTAACTTGTATACCATGCAAGGTGATGGAGAAGATCGTGAGGAAAAGGCTCGTAGAGCATCTGGAGGGAAATAACTTTGTAACGCACCACCAACATGGGTTCAGGGATGGTAAATCGTGCCTCACAAGTTTAATAGAATTCTATGACCAGGCAACAAAAATTAGGCAGGAAAGAGAAGGGTGGGCCGACTGCATTTTCCTGGACTGTCAAAAAGCCTTTGACACAGTACCCCATAAAAGGCAATTAAAAAAGTTGGAGCAACAAGCAGGAGTAAAAGGGAAGGTGCTCCAGTGGATAAGGGAGTACTTAAGCAACAGGAAACAGCGAGTAACAGTGAGGGGGGAGACATCAGAGTGGCGAGATGTCACCAGCGGAGTCCCACAGGGCTCAGTACTTGGACCCATCCTGTTTCTAATATATGTAAACGATCTTCCGGAGGGTATAGACTCATTCCTCTCAATGTTTGCTGATGATGCAAAAATTATGAGAAGAATCAAGACGGATGAAGATAGACAGAGACTACAGGATGACCTGGATAAACTGGAGGAATGGTCTAGAAAATGGCTGCTAAAGTTCAACTCAGGAAAGTGTAAGGTGATGAAATTAGGCGAAGGGAGCAGGAGGCTGAACACAAGGTATCATCTGGGAGGTGAAATCTTGCAAGAGTCAAATAGAGAGAAAGATCTGGGGGTTGATATCACACCGAACCTGTCCCCAGAAGCCCACATCAAAAGAATATCATCAGCGGCATATGCTAGACTGGCCAACATAAGAACTGCCTTTAGAAATTTATGTAAGGAATCTTTCAGAACCCTGTATACCACTTATGTAAGACCAATCCTGGAGTATGCAGCTCCAGCCTGGAGTCCATATCTAGTTAAGCACAAGACAAAGTTAGAGAAGATTCAGCGGTATGCCACCAGACTCGTCCCGGAACTGAAAGGAATGAGCTACGAGGAAAGACTACAGGAGCTGAACCTCACATCCCTGGAAAACAGAAGAGTAAGGGGAGACATGATAACCACTTACAAAATTCTCAGGGGAAATGACAGGGTTGACAAAGACAAACTCTTCAGCACGGGTGGGACGCGAACAAGGGGACACAGGTGGAAACTTAGTACCCAAATGAGCCACAGAGACGTTAGTAAGAATTTTTTGTGTCAGTAGTTAGTAAATGGAATGCATTAGGCAGTGATGTGGTGGAGGCTGACTCCATACACAGTTTCAAATGTAGATATGATAGAGCCCAGTAGGCTCAGGAATCTGTACATTAGTAGATTGACAGTTGAGAAGCGGGACCAAAGAGCCAGAGCTCAACCCCCGCAAGCACAATTAGGTAAGTACAATTAGGTAAGTGTACACAAACACACACACGAGAAATAAAAAGGGCATAATTTCTTTCACCCTAATGTACCTGTTCACCTAGCAGTAAATAGGTACCTGGGAGTTAGTCAGCTGTCACGGGCTGCATCCTGGTGTGTGTACACTCACCTATTTGTGCTTGCGGGGGTTGAGCTCTGGCTCTTTGGTACCCCCTCTCAACTGTCAATCAACTAATGTACAGGTTCCTGAGCCTATTGGGCTCTATCATATTTACATTTGAAGCTGTGTATATTTCCGGTAGGTCTACCGTTTCCAGTGACCTACTATACACTATGGAGAGTGGCAAACAAAGTGCTCCTGCACACTCTTTTAGTACCCATGGTGAAATTCCGACCAGACCAACAAGTTTTCTAACGTCCAGATCCAAACAGGTGCCTCTTGACCTCGTCTCTAGTAATTCGAACCCTTAAAAGGCCGCCTGGTTTACTGGCCCCTCTCTAGCGCCGTGACGTCTCCTTGTTCTATTGTGAAGCAAAGGGACTGAACAAAAGGGCGTGGAGGAACTTCCGGAATAACAGAACAGCAGAAAGCAGAGAGAGAGATACCAGAGAACAGGAACGAGTATGTTAGTGTGAGAAGAGCAGCAGAGAAAAGTTATGAAAATGATATAGAAAATGAATCCAAGACCGAACCAAAGCTACTACACAGTCACATCAGGAGGAAAACAACAGTGAAAGAACTGGTGATGAAACATAGAAAGGTAAGGACAGGTACACAGAGAATGACAAAGTGGTGTGTGAAGAACAAGAAATCCGGGTCGTCACAAAAGAACGAGGTAAAGTCCATGAGCTAGGAGAGGGGCAGTGAACGAGGCGGCTTGGAAGGGTTCGAAATTACCAAAGATGAGCTATCTCTGGTAATTCGAACCCCTCCAAGAGAAATCACGGCATCTGTTGATCTGGACGTGAGAAAAGCTGTGGGCCGGACGGGATCTCGCCATGAGTACTGAAAGAGTGTGCNTCATGGTGATACCTGGTTGATACCTGGTTGATGGGGTTTGGGAGTTCTTCTACTCCCCAAGCCGGCCGAGGCCAGGCTCGACTTGTGAGAGTTGATCCACCAGGCTGTTGCTTGGAGCGGCCCGCAGAGCCACATACCCACCACAGCCCGGCTGATCCGGGACTTCTCTTAGGAAACAGTCCAGTTTTCTCTTGAAGATGTCCACGGTTGTTCCGGCAATATTTCTTATAGTCGCTGGGAGGACGTTGAACAACCGCGGACCTCTGATGTTATACAGTGTTCTCTGATTGTGCCTATGGCACCTCTGCTCTTCACTGGATCAATCTTGCATTTTCTTCCATATCGTTCACTCCAGTACGTTGTTATTTTACTGTGTAGATTTGGGACCTGGCCCTCCAGTATTTTCCACGTGTATATTATTTGGTATCTCTCTCGTCTCCTTTCTAGAGAGTACATTTGGAGAGCTTTGAGACGATCCCAATAATTTAGGTGTTTTATCTCGTCTATGCGTGCCGTATATGTTCTCTGTATTCCCTCTATTTTCAGCAATCTCTCCTGCTCTGAAGGGGGAAGTGAGTACTGAGCAGTATTCGAGACGGGACACACAAGTGACTTGAAGAGTACAACCATTGTGATGGGATCCCTGGATTTGAAAGTTCTCGTAATCCATCCGATCATTTTCTGGCTGATGCGATATTTGCTTGGTTATGCTCCCTAAACGTTAGATCGTCGGACATCATTATTCCCAAATCCTTGACATGCTGTTGTTTTTACTATGGGAAGATTTGATTGTTTTTGTACCCTGTATTAGTTTCAGATCCTCATTTTTGCCGTACCTGAGTACCTGAAATTTATCACTGTTAAACATCATATTATTTTCTGCTGCCCAATCGAAAACTTTGTTGACATCTGTTTGTAGTTTTTCAAGTCTTCAGCAGAGGTAATTTTCATGCTGATTTTTGTGTCATCTGCGAAGGATGACACGAAGCTGTGACGTGTATTTGTGTATATCAGATATGAGAATAAGGAACAGTAGCGGTGCAAGGACTGTACCTTGAGGTACAGAGCTTTTAACATCGCTTGGACTCGATTTTATCTGATTGACTGTTACTCTTTGTGTTCTGTTCGACAGGAAATTGAGTATCCAGCGTCCTACTTTCCAGTTATTCCCATTGACCTCATTTGGTGAGCTATCACCCCATGGTCACATTTGTCGAAAGCCTTTGCAAAGTCTGTGTATACAACATCTGCATTTTGCTTTTCTTCTAGGGCTTCTGTGATTTTGTCATAGTGGTTGAGTAACTGTGACAGACAGGATCTTCCCGCTCTAAATCCATGTTGTCCTGGATTGTGCAATTCATTGTTTCCATAAAACTAGAAATTTGATTCCTAATCACTCTTTCAAACACTTTTATTATGTGTGATGTTAGTGCAACTGGCCTATAATTTTTTGCCAAGGCTTTACTCCCCCCTTGTGCAACGGAGCTATATCTGCAGATTTAAGTGCTGCTGGTATCTCCCTGTATCCAGGCTCTTTCTCCATATTACGCTGAGTGCTCTCGCTACTGGTACTTTACATTTCTTTATGAATATTGAATTCCATGAGTCAGGCCCAGGGGCTGAGTGCATGGGCATATTGTCAATTTCTCTTTCAAAGTCTTCCGAGTTGTGGTAATATCCGTTATATTATCTGCAGCTTGAATGTCATTCATAAAGAAGCTGTCTGGGTCATCAACTTTCATGTTGTTAATTGGTGTGCTAACATAGCCTCATACTGGCTTCTTAGAATTTCACTAATCTCTTTGTTGTCCTCTGTGTACGTACCTTCATTTGTAATTAACGGTCCAATACTGGTCGAGGTTTTGGATTTTGATTTAGCGTATGTGAAAAAATATTTCGGATTTTTCCTTATCTCTTGTATAGCTCTCTGTTCCAATTCCATTTCCTCAGACTCATATGATCGCTTCAACGTTTGTTCGATTTCTTCGATCTCCCTGCTTAGGCTTATTTTCCTTGCTTGTGATAGTTGTGTCTGCCGAAGCATTTCCGTAATTTTTTTTCTCCTGTACAGTCGTCTGCGTTCTCTTTCTAGAGTGTTCCTCTTTCTGCCCCTCCTCACCGGCACGTGCTTCAAGCAGACCTTGTAAGCTTCAGCTGTCAGTTGAGCTATTCCCTGTGTGGGAGTTTTGTCGCTTAAGACCGTCTCCCATTGAATGGTTGAAAGGTCTACATTTATTTTTTCCCAGTCAATCCTCTTATTGTTGAAATTGAATTGATTGAATATTCCTTCTCGCTTGTTGGGTCTCTTAGATCTACTACCGTTATTTATGCTAGTTCGCACTTCAATGAGCTTATGGTCTGAGTATGAAGTATCTGAGATTGTTATGTCTCTGATTAGTTCATCATTGTTTGTGAATAACAAGTCTAGTGTGTTTTCGTTCCTAGTTGGTTCTGTAATCTGTTGATTGAGCGAGAATTTGTCACAGAATCTCAAAAGTTCTCTGACCTGTGGCTGGTTATTTCCCGGGTCATTCCCTGCTATGATATTTGTGTTTGCCATTCTCCATCTTAGACTCGGTAAATTGAAATCTCCAAGGAAGATAATATCTGGAGCTGGGTTTGCTAGGTCATCAAGTATGTTCTCTATTTTGTGCATCTGCTCTGTGAATTCCTCAACCGTTGTATCTGGCGGTTTATATATTAAAATAATAATTAAGTTTAAAATAATAATTAAGTAATTAAGTTTCACGTCACCTCTGCACGTGAAGGGGGCCACCTGTGCACGTGAAGGGGGGCACCTGTGCACGAGAAGGGGGGCCACCTGTGCACGTGAAGGGGGCCACCTGTGCACGTGAAGGGGGCTACCAGTGCACGTGACGGGGGGCACCTGTGCACGTGAATGGAGCACCTGAGCACGTGAAGGGAGCACCTGTGCACGTGAAGGGGGTACCTGTGCACGTGAAGGGGGGCACCTGTGCACGTGAAGGGAGCACCTGTGCACGTGAAGGGAGCACCTGTGCACGTGAAGGGAGCACCTGTGCACGTGAAGGGAGCACCTGTGCACGTGAAGGGGGGCACCTGTGCACGTGAAGGGAGCACCTGTGCACGTGAAGGGAGCACCTGTGCACGTGAAGGGAGCACCTGAGCACGTGAAGGGGGCATCTGTGCACGTGCGGAAGGGCACCTGAGCACGTGAAGGGAGCACCTGTGCACGTGAAGGGGGTACCTGTGCACGTGAAGGGGGCACCTGTGCACGTGAAGGGAGCACCTGTGCACGTGAAGGGAGCACCTGTGCACGTGAAGGGAGCACTTGAGCACGTGAAGGGGGGCATCTGTGCACGTGCGGAAGGGCACCTGAGCACGTGAAGGGAGCACCTGTGCACGTGAAGGGAGCACCTGTGCACGTGAAGGGGTTCACCTGTGCACGTGAAGGGGGCACCTGTGCACGTGAAGGGAGCACCTGTGCACGTGAAGGGAGCACCTGTGCACGTGAAGGGAGCACCTGAGCACGTGAAGGGGGGCATCTGTGCACGTGCGGAAGGGCACCTGTGCACAAGGCCCTGGTTAATTAATTAATGAATTAAATTAAATTAAAATTAATTCCTAATAAATTAAATTAAAAAATTAAATTAAAAAATGAAAGTTAATTAAAAATTTAACTAAATTAAAATTAATTACTAATAATATTTAATTGAAAATATTTAAATATATTTGTTGGCAGAAGACGCATATTGGGTTGGGTTGGGTTGGGTTGGGTTAGGTTAGGTTAGGTTAGGTTAGGTTAGGTTAGGGCTAACTTGGGCTCATATAATATATTGGGGTCGTTGTTCCTTTTACCAGCATGGTAAGGGTCGTGTGGGGAGGGCGCACACGGGACGACCATTGTCCTTCTTCAAAGGGGGGCATGGGGACTGACACTGATTTCCTGGGGAAGGTGAGGACCTACACTGGCACCCCTATGACTGTCCCCTACACCTACCCGTCACCCTGCAGAGTCTGGCTAAGCTCACACGAAAGAAAAAGAGAGAGAGAGAGAGAGAGAGAGAGAGAGAGAGAGGAGAGAGAGAGAGAGAGAGAGAGAAACCGCCAAAGAGAGCCCTTAAGAGCGGACCAGAGAGCAGACCAGAGAGCGGACCAGAGAGCGGACCAGAGAGCGGACCAGAGAGCGGACCAGAGAGCGGGCCAGAGAGCAGACCTGAGAGCGCCAGAGAGCGGGCCAGAGAGCAGACCTGAGAGCGCCAGAGAGCGGGCCAGAGAGCGGGCCAGAGAGCGCCAGAGAGCGGACCAGAGAGCGGACCAGAGAGCGCCAGAGAGCGGACCAGAGAGCGGGCCAGAGAGCGCCAGAGAGCGGGCCAGAGAGCAGACCAGAGAGCGCCAGAGAGCGGACCAGAGAGCGGGCCAGAGAGCGGGCCAGAGAGCGCCAGAGAGCGGGCCAGAGAGCAGACCAGAGAGCGCCAGAGAGCGGACCAGAGAGCGGACCAGGGAGCGGACCAGAGAGCGGACCAGAGCGGGCCAGAGAGCGCCAGAGAGCGGGCCAGAGAGCGGACCAGAGCGGGCCAGAGAGCGGACCAGAGAGCGGGCCAGAGAGCGCCAGAGAGCGGGCCAGAGAGCGGACCAGAGCGGGCCAGAGAGCGGACCAGAGAGCGCCAGAGAGCGGGCCAGAGAGCGGACCAGAGAGCGCCAGAGAGCGGGCCAGAGAGCAGACCAGAGAGCGCCAGAGAGCGGACCAGAGAGCGGGCCAGAGAGCGCCAGAGAGCGGGCCAGAGAGCGGACCAGAGCGGGCCAGAGAGCGGACCAGAGAGCGGACCAGAGAGCGGGCCAGAGAGCGCCAGAGAGCGGACCAGAGAGCGGACCAGAGAGCGGGCCAGAGAGCGGACCAGAGAGCGGACCAGAGAGCGGACCAGAGAGCGGACCAGAGAGCGGGCCAGAGAGCGCCAGAGAGCGGACCAGAGAGCGGACCAGAGAGCGACCAGAGAGCGCCAGAGAGCGGGCCAGAGAGCGGACCAGAGAGCGCCAGAGAGCGGACCAGAGAGCGGACCAGAGAGCGCCAGAGAGCGGGCAGAGAGCGGACCAGAGAGCGGACCAGAGAGCGGGCCAGAGAGCGGACCAGAGCGGGCCAGAGAGCGGACCAGAGAGCGGACCAGAGAGCGGACCAGAGAGCGGACCAGAGAGCGGACCAGGGAGCGGCCAGAGAGCGGGCCAGAGAGCGGACCAGAGAGCGGACCAGAGAGCGGACCAGAGAGCGGACCAGAGAGCGGACCAGAGAGCGGACCAGAGAGCGGACCAGAGAGCGGACCAGAGAGCGGGCCAGAGAGCGGACCAGAGAGCGGACCAGAGAGCGGACCAGAGAGCGGACCAGAGAGCGGACCAGAGAGCGGCCAGAGAGCGGACCAGAGAGCGGGCCAGAGAGCGGACCAGAGAGCGGACCAGAGAGCGGGCCAGAGAGCGGACCAGAGAGCGGACCAGAGAGCGGACCAGAGAGCGGACCAGAGAGCGGGCCAGAGAGCGGACCAGAGAGCGGACCAGAGAGCGCCAGAGAGCGGACCAGAGAGCGGGCCAGAGAGCGCCAGAGAGCGGACCAGAGAGCGGACCAGAGAGCGGGCCAGAGAGCGGCCAGAGAGCGGGCCAGAGAGCAGACCAGAGAGCGGCCAGAGAGCGGACCAGAGAGCGGACCAGAGAGCGGGCCAGAGAGCGGGCCAGAGAGCGCCAGAGAGCGGACCAGAGAGCGCCAGAGAGCGGACCAGAGAGCGGGCCAGAGAGCGCCAGAGAGCGGGCCAGAGAGCGGACCAGAGAGCGGGCCAGAGAGCGGACCAGAGAGCGAACCAGAGAGCGGACCAGAGAGCGGACCAGAGAGCGGACCAGAGAGCGGACCAGAGAGCGGACCAGAGAGCGGACCAGAGAGCGGACCAGAGAGCGGGCCAGAGAGCGGGCCAGAGAGCGCCAGAGAGCAGACCAGAGAGCGCTAGAGAGCGGACCAGAGAGCGGGCCAGAGAGCGCCAGAGAGCGGGCCAGAGAGCGGACCAGAGAGCGGGCCAGAGAGCGGACCAGAGAGCGGACCAGAGAGCGGACCAGAGAGCGGACCAGAGAGCGGGCCAGAGAGCGCCAGAGAGCGGACCAGAGAGCGGACCAGAGAGCGGACCAGAGAGCGGACCAGAGAGCGGACCAGAGAGCGGACCAGAGAGCGGACCAGAGAGCGGACCAGAGAGCGGACCAGAGAGCGGACCAGGGAGCGGACCAGAGAGCGGACCAGAGAGCGGACCAGAGAGCGGACCAGAGAGCGGACCAGGGAGCGGGCCAGAGAGCGCCAGAGAGCGGACCAGAGAGCGGGCCAGAGAGCGGGCCAGAGAGCGGACCATAGAGCGGACCAGAGAGCGGACCAGAGAGCGGACCAGAGAGCGGACCAGAGAGCGGACCAGAGAGCGGACCAGAGAGCGGACCAGAGAGCGGACCAGAGAGCGGACCAGAGAGCGGACCAGAGAGCGGACCAGAGAGCGGACCAGAGAGCGGACCAGAGAGCGGACCAGAGAGCGGGCCAGAGAGCGGGCCAGAGAGCGGGCCAGAGAGCGGGCCAGAGAGCGGGCCAGAGAGCGGGCCAGAGAGCGCCAGAGAGCGGGCCAGAGAGCAGACCAGAGAGCGCCAGAGAGCGGACCAGAGAGCGGGCCAGAGAGCGCCAGAGAGCGGGCCAGAGAGCGGACCAGAGAGCGCCAGAGAGCGGACCAGAGAGCGGGCCAGAGAGCGGGCCAGAGAGCGGACCAGAGAGCGGGCCAGAGAGCGGGCCAGAGAGCGCCAGAGAGCGGGCCAGAGAGCAGACCAGAGAGCGCCAGAGAGCGGACCAGAGAGCGGGCCAGAGAGCGCCAGAGAGCGGACCAGAGAGCAGACCAGAGAGCGCCAGAGAGCGGGCCAGAGAGCGGCCACAGAGCGGGCCACAGAGCGGGCCACAGAGCGGACCAGAGAGCGGACCAGAGAGCGGACCAGAGAGCGGACCAGAGAGCGGGCCAGAGAGCGGGCCAGAGAGCGGACCAGAGAGCGGACCAGAGAGCGGACCAGAGAGCGGACCAGAGAGCGGACCAGAGAGCGGACCAGGGAGCGGACCAGAGAGCGGACCAGAGAGCGGACCAGAGAGCGGACCAGAGAGCGCACCAGAGAGCGGGCCAGAGAGCGGGCCAGAGAGCGGACCAGAGAGCGGGCCAGAGAGCGGACCAGAGAGCGGACCAGAGAGCGGGCCAGAGAGCGGACCAGAGAGCGGACCAGAGAGCGGACCAGAGAGCGGGCCAGAGAGCGGGCCAGAGAGCGGGCCAGAGAGCGGGCCAGAGAGCGGACCAGAGAGCGGGCCAGAGAGCGGACCAGAGAGCGGGCCAGAGAGCGGACCAGAGAGCGGGCCAGAGAGCGGACCAGAGAGCGGACCAGAGAGCGGACCAGAGAGCGGACCAGAGAGCGGACCAGAGAGCGGACCAGAGAGCGGACCAGAGAGCGGACCAGAGAGCGGACCAGAGAGCGGACCAGAGAGCGGACCAGAGAGCGGACCAGAGAGCGGACCAGAGAGCGGACCAGAGAGCGGACCAGAGAGCGCCAGAGAGCGGACCAGAGAGCGCCAGAGAGCGGACCAGAGAGCGGACCAGAGAGCGGACCAGAGAGCGGACCAGAGAGCGGACCAGAGAGCGCCAGAGAGCGGACCAGAGAGCGGACCAGAGAGCGGACCAGAGAGCGGACCAGGGAGCGGACCAGAGAGCGGACCAGAGAGCGGACCAGGGAGCGGACCAGAGAGCGGACCAGAGAGCGGACCAGAGAGCGGACCAGAGAGCGGACCAGAGAGCGCCAGAGAGCGGACCAGAGAGCGGGCCAGAGAGCGGGCCAGAGAGCGGACCAGAGAGCGGACCAGAGAGCGGACCAGAGAGCGGGCCAGAGAGCGGGCCAGAGAGCGGACCAGAGAGCGGACCAGAGAGCGGGCCAGAGAGCGGGCCAGAGAGCGGGCCAGAGAGCGGCCCAGAGAGCGGCCAGAGAGCGGACCAGAGAGCGGACCAGAGAGCGGACCAGAGAGCGGACCAGAGAGCGGACCAGAGAGCGGACCAGAGAGCGGGCCAGAGAGCGGGCCAGAGAGCGGGCCAGAGAGCGGGCCAGAGAGCGGGCCAGAGAGCGGGCCAGAGAGCGGACCAGAGAGCGGACCAGAGAGCGGACCAGAGAGCGGACCAGGGAGCGGACCAGAGAGCGGACCAGAGAGCGGACCAGGAGCGGACCAGAGAGCGGACCAGAGAGCGGACCAGAGAGCGGACCAGAGAGCGGACCAGAGAGCGGACCAGAGAGCGCCAGAGAGCGGACCAGAGAGCGGACCAGAGAGCGGGCCAGAGAGCGGACCAGAGAGCGGACCAGAGAGCGGGCCAGAGAGCGGGCCAGAGAGCGGGCCAGAGAGCGGGCCAGAGAGCGGGCCAGAGAGCGGACCAGAGAGCGGGCCAGAGAGCGGGCCAGAGAGCGGGCCAGAGAGCGGGCCAGAGAGCGGACCAGAGAGCGGGCCAGAGAGCGGGCCAGAGAGCGGACCAGAGAGCGGACCAGAGAGCGGGCCAGAGAGCGGGCCAGAGAGCGGACCAGAGAGCGGACCAGAGAGCGGACCAGAGAGCGGGCCAGAGAGCGGACCAGAGAGCGGGCCAGAGAGCGGACCAGAGAGCGGACCAGAGAGCGGGCCAGAGAGCGGACCAGAGAGCGGGCCAGAGAGCGGACCAGAGAGCGGGCCAGAGAGCGGGCCAGAGAGCGGACCAGAGAGCGGACCAGAGAGCGGACCAGAGAGCGGACCAGAGAGCGGACCAGAGAGCGGACCAGAGAGCGGGCCAGAGAGCGGGCCAGAGAGCGGGCCAGAGAGCGGACCAGAGAGCGGGCCAGAGAGCGGGCCAGAGAGCGGACCAGAGAGCGGGCCAGAGAGCGGACCAGAGAGCGGACCAGAGAGCGGACCAGAGAGCGGACCAGAGAGCGGACCAGAGAGCGGGCCAGAGAGCGGGCCAGAGAGCGGGCCAGAGAGCGGGCCAGAGAGCGGGCCAGAGAGCGGGCCAGAGAGCGGGCCAGAGAGCGGACCAGAGAGCGGGCCAGAGAGCGGCCAGAGAGCGGGCCAGAGAGCGGACCAGAGAGCGGGCCAGAGAGCGGACCAGAGAGCGGACCAGAGAGCGGGCCAGAGAGCGGACCAGAGAGCGGACCAGAGAGCGCCAGAATATTCAAGTGACGGCAAGTCACAGCCTAAGATAAGGCGGGAGGGAGCTGGGAGGTCAGGCCGGAGAGGTACAACAACACGCTTGGTTCAGCGCGCAAAATTATTGAACAATAAGCTAAT
>WNGS01003152.1:23590-35359 GCA_020271785.1 Procambarus virginalis | reverse complement strand
GAACGGGAATGGGGCAACACAACTAACGATGGGAGGAGGATGGACAATGGCCTGAACAGACAGGCGGCGAGGACCACAAGAGACAGAGGGGAAAGGCTGAGAAGGAGTGGGGTGAGAAGGGAAGGAGGGCATAGGAGACAAGGAAGACCGGGAAGGAAGTAAGGAAGGAAGGAAACACCAGACGGAGAACCAGGAGGAGGACCTCTGGCCCAGAACACAAAGGAGCAACGAGGGTGGTGGTGGAGGTGTCAGAGTCTAAGGCCTAAAAAACGGCTGCGAAACTGAGAAAGCGGGAGAGCACGAGAAAAGGGAACGCAACACATGAGCATAAGACATAGAAATAGGGAAGATAACATATCATATCAACAGTGCTTAATCTAAGCTTGAACTCCATGTATACACACACAAGTTAGCAACATCTCTCTGCGTGTATAACACTTCAACATTCCATTGTCGATAACATAATCAGAATAAACAAAATGGCCAACCTGTCCCTTCGATTAACACGTCGCATTTTCCACAGAATCGATGAAACCGTTAAAAATGTGACGTATTAGTAAAAATTAGCACACAGTAATACTGACGTTTTCTATGCCTCGGCCTCGGTATGTTAGGTGGATTGACTGGGTTCATACATATCTGGTTAAGCAAAACAGATTAAAAATTGCAGTGAATAACCTTCAGAGAAAATGGATTAAGGGGAAACTTTTCCATACTTATCTGTAGATTCAATAATTCCAAGATTGATATTGACATCAAAGCATTTAGAGTCATGCAGCGCTCTGGGTTATTTAAGAGTAAGCATTAAGATTACTTAACATGCACATCACCTTCAGGGGGCAAGGGAGGAAGGAGAGATATACAGACCAAAGGTGTTTGAGTCAAAATATGGTGAGTCTACGCACACATCCCGCCCAGAGTGACGGCTGGGGCTCACTACAACTAGTCGTACTTAAAAAGTGAGGCTGGCACTTACGGTGGCAGAGCCGCTGGCTCCACAGTGCCAAAAGAAGCAGGACTCCACAGGTAGTTCCTTCTAAGGCCTCTGCTTCGGGGAAATGAATGGATGGGGACCGGAGCACTGAGCACTGAGGAGTGTTCAGTGCTACTCGGTGGAGCACGGCTACACCCCCCTCTATCTACCCTCCCCGGAGCACCGTAGCAAGTGCTACTCGGTGGAGCATGGACGGAGCATCACCACGCAGCCTCCAGTGCCACTCTGCCACATGTAAACAGCACCAAGATGGTCCCCGCTACTCTCACCCCGTCCCTCGTCCAGCACAACTCTTGCGCCAATGCCAAGATTCGTTAAACGTTTACCCAACCACTGACGAAACCGCTACATCTTTCCTCCACAATGACGGTTTTGTTTACATTTATTAAAATGTAAAGAAAGCCGCCATGATTAAGATACACGGCTTCCGTAAGTGTTGGGTAGATGTTGGGTGAAGCCTGGTCAAGAGAGTTCACCCTTGAAGGACACGCTTGGAACACCCCGGAGCACTCAAGTGTCAAGTGCTACTCAGCCCAGACCTCGAGGAGCTCCCCGGAGCACCGAGGACTCTCAGTACTGCTCGGGGCCTGTAGGTGAGCGGTCGAGTTGGACCCTTGGCCAGGAGGCGTGCAGGTGTAGCCTAGTGTATGTCAGGTTGTCAAGGGTGTAAGGTTGTGGGGCTGTGCAATGCAAGCTGTGGTACACGTGTGTGTATACAGGTGTGTATGTGTACAGAATGGTGGGTGGGTGTGTGTGTGTGTGTGTACAGGTGTGGATTAATCAGCTCTTGCTAGACTGAGCACACAGACTTGAGGCTGACACTAGGCAGTGGGTGACTTTAAGCCAAGGCTGTGGAGGGAGGGGTGATGGACGCAGGGGCGTGAAGGGGGGCAGGGGGGGGGGCAGGCACGGGTACTGGTCAAGCGCCGGGGGCACAGCACAGGGCAAGCGCCGGGGCACAGCACAGGGCAAGCGCCGGGGGCACAGCACAGGGCAAGACATGGAGAAAAAACGAAGAAGTAAAACGTCAATATACAAGGAAGCAAAACACATATTGCATGTACATGGAAACATTAAATGATGCAAAGCACAAGACAACATCAGCAGAAGGGGCGTGGCCCCCCATACACAGCAACTGAGCCCCTCCCTCCCCCCCCCCCCACACACACACGCTATCTCAAGATAGAGTCAAGTCAGCATATTACGACCATTTTGTGTCCTACACATCCCAGGAAGGCTTCCATAAATGAATCCATATCAGGATATGTAACTACATCTAATAGATCTAAGCATATCGGGGTAATACTCCAAAATAAATGCAAACATTCAATAAATAATTGTTTAACCAAATACGTTTGGTTAACGCTAGTATAAATGGATCATTAAACAGAGCAAGGCAATCTCTGGCCACCTAGTTGGGGTGGATGGCGGTCAGTGTCGAGACGCTGCACGTCAGTAAACATTGCTCCATCCACCACCAGGATGCTCCATGATGTTCAAGCTGCTTAATTGACGCCGTGTAACAACCGTGGACCTGAATGGTGGTGTCAACTGCACGTACAGTGTGCATAACAAGCATGACACACTGTTTAAAGTGTTATAAGTGTGTCTTGCCACAGTGGGAGTTTTAGAGGACAGCGACGCCACAGCACCATCGCCCGCCCTCCCTCCCTCACACAGTGAGGACCAGGACAGCGACGCCACAGCACCATCGCCCGCCCTCCCTCACACAGTGAGGACCAGGACAGTGACGCCACAGCACCATCGCCCGCCCTCCCTCACACAGTGAGGACCAGGACAGCGACGCCACAGCACCATCGCCCGCCCTCCCTCACATAGTGAGGACCAGGACAGCGACGCCACAGCACCATCGCCCGCCCTCCCTCACACAGTGAGGACCAGGACAGCGACGCCACAGCACCATCGCCCGCCCTCCCTCACATAGTGAGGACCAGGACAGCGACGCCACAGCACCATCGCCCGCCCTCCCTCACACAGTGAGGACCAGGACAGCGACGCCACAGCACCATCGCCCGCCCTCCCTCCCTCACACAGTGAGGACCAGGACAGCGACGCCACAGGTGTCCCTCTTCCTCCCTCACAGAGTAAACAATACTCTGCCACAACAGCAAGACACTATTTAAAGTGTTCTAGGAGTGTCTTAATATATAAACTGAGTGGTGTGTGAACAACGCCTCAAGCCAGAAACCAGTGGAGTCCACTAACTCACCTCAACATAATAGTGACCATCACTACAAGCTCTGGCTCTACACGAGGGCTAAAATCTTAGTACCATAAGATAAGAGCTCCGTACCGGGATCTTACTAAAATATAGGAGTTTGGTGGTGGTGTAACAATAGTAATTGTACCCACTTCTCTGTGCCACTAACCCTATTATATTACAGGTGCGGTTAAAACCACGACCTTACGAGCTCACCTCACTAAGTAAATTACTTGCCACTAATGTTAATTATACTAACTAGGTTAATCAATATCCAATTAATATTGATATATTGCAATTGCTTAAAAATAAATGAAATTATACATTTGCAATAGATAAATTCATATCGTTACATAATCGTGTCACTGTTTACAATAATTCTGATGTGGTAAGTTATCAAATTAAAAGGATTAAATAGACTGAATTAAATTAAATTAAAAAAGTTAGGCTAATATAACATGTAACCGTATCAGTGCTGCTGCTTTATACACATTACTTTCTACTAAGCGCGGATTTTAACCTTTCAACAGGTTAATGACAGCGGCGCCATACCTGTTGGACCACTCTGAAAACTGAGCCAATTAGGGAACACACAATAGATACCGTCCACTACCCCAAGGAGAGAACAACAGTTTCCCAGTAGCTAGTTAGTTCCCATAGTTTAGGAAGTCAAAGTTAAAACAAAAATATCCCGCATTCCAGAAAAGGGATTTTTTTCCTTACCACAGACGTGGCCACACATTTATAATATATAAAGGGCTTTTATCCCAATGTTATAGAATGATGACTGTTATAAAATGGTGGCAACATTGCCATATAATGGTGGCAGCTGTGTCATATAATGGTGGCAGCTGTGTCATATAATGGTGGCAGCTGTGTCATATAATGGTGGCAGCTGTGTCATATAATGGTGGCAGCTGTGTCATAATGGTGGCAGCTGTGTCATATAATGGTGACAGCTGTGTCATATAATGGTGACAGCTGTGTCAAAAGATACGACTTATGTTGTAACTATATGACTATAGTACGTTAAGAGCCTTATACGGTAATACACAGGTGAGGGAGGAGCCTTATACAGTAATACACAGGTGAGGGAGGAGCCTTATACGGTAATACACAGGTGAGGGAGGAGCCTTATACGGTAATACACAGATGAGGGAGGAGCCTTATACAGTAATACACAGGTGAGGGAGGAGCCTTATACGGTAATACACAGGTGAGGGAGGAGCCTTATACAGTAACACACAGATGAGGGAGGAGCCTTATACAGTAACACACAGGTGAGGGAGGAGCCTTATACAGTAACACACAGGTGAGGGAGGAGCCTTATACAGTAACACAGGTGAGGGAGGAGCCTTATACAGTAATACACAGGTGAGGGAGGAGCCTTATACAGTAACACACAGGTGAGGGAGGAGCCTTATACAGTAACACACAGGTGAGGGAGGAGCCTTATACAGTAACACACAGGTGAGGGAGGAGCCTTATACAGTAACACACAGGTGAGGGAGGAGCCTTATACAGTAACACACAGGTGAGGGAGGAGCCTTATACAGTAATACACAGGTGAGGGAGGAGCCTTATACAGTAACACACAGGTGAGGGAGGAGCCTTATACAGTAATACACAGGTGAGGGAGGAGCCTTATACAGTAATACACAGGTGAGGGAGGAGCCTTTTACAGTAATACACAGGTGAGGGAGGAGCCTTATACAGTAATACACAGGTGAGGAGAATCAGGATGAAAAAAAACTACCGATTTGTTTCTGCCTGCGCCGGGGATCGAACCCGGAACCTTAAAGCTACGTATCCCGAGCACTGACCACTGAGCCGCCAGCCCCCCCCCCCCCATAGGACGCGTGGCGAGTGCGTCACCATGGCAACATCCCGCCTATATATAGCCATGTTAGCCTCGGGATACACCTCCCCGTCTCCCCTAATACCTCGCTCTTCCCAAGGACTCCAACTCGTTACAAATGCGACATGTTGGTGGCAATTCAAGCACCGTAATAGTGACGTGTTAGCTGCATTAGCCTCGATAGGTTAGGTGGGTGGCTTGGGTTCACACGTTTCTGGTTAATTAGGCAAAACAGTTGAGATTTTTACGGAGTGACAAAGTATTTCACAGACCACAAGCCCGTGTATTTTGCACACACACACACACACACACACACACACACACACACACACACACACACACACACACACACACACACACACACACACACACACACACACTTTACAGTAAATGTAAAGTTATGGAAATGGGATCAGGTGATAGGCGACCAAAGGGACAGTACACAATGAAGGGGAACAGCCTACCTGTAACGATTCGAGAAAGAGATCTGGGAGTGGATGTGACACCTAATCTAACTCCTGAGGCACATATAAATAGGATAACGACAGCAGCGTACTCTACACTGGCGAAAATTAGAACTTCATTCAGAAACCTAAATGAGGAGGCTTTTAGGGCTCTTTACACTGCCTACGTGAGACCCGTCTTAGAGTATGCCGCGCCATCATGGAGCCCCCACCTGAAGAAACACATAAGGAAACTGGAGAAGGTTCAGAGGTTTGCGACGAGGCTTGTCCCAGAGTTACGAGGGAAGGGATATGAAGAGCGACTGAAGGAACTGAACCTTACGACACTAGAGAAAAGAAGGGAGAGAGGAGATATGATAGGGACATATAAAATACTCAGGGGAATTGACAAAGTGGAAATAGATGAAATGTTCACACGTAATAATAACAGAACGAGGGGACATGGGTGGAAACTGGAAACTCAGATGAGTCAGAGATGTTAGGAAGTTTTCTTTTAGCGTGAGAGTAGTGGAAAAATGGAATGCACTTGGGGAACAGGTTGTGGAAGCAAATACTATTCATACTTTTAAGACTAGGTATGATAGGGAAATGGGACAGGAGTCATTGCTGTAAACAACCGATAGCTGCAAAGGCGGGATCCAAGAGTCAATGCTCGATCCTGCAAGCACAGATAGGTAAGTACAGATAGGTAAGTACACACACAGGATGTGTGTGTGTGTGTGTGTGTGTGTGTGTGTGTGTGTGTGTGTGTGTGTGTGTGTGTGTGTGTGTGTGTGTGTGTGTGGTTACTCACCCTGACATGAATACGTCAGGGTGAGAAGAGAGGCAGAAGGGCAATATGAAAACGACATAGCAAACAAAGCAAAGACTCAACCTAAATTGCTGCACAGCCACATCAGGAGACAACAGTGAAGGAACAGGTAATGAAACTCAGGTTAGGGGCAGACAGATTCACTACAAACGACAAAGAAGTGTGTGAGGAACTCAATAAGTAATTCCAGGAAGTCTTCACAATGGAGCAAAGAGAAGTTCCAGAGATAAGAGAAAGAATAATTAACCAGGCACCACTAGAGGAGTTTGAGATTACGAGTGAAGATGTAAGGAAGCTTTTGCTAGAGTTGGATGTGACAAAGGCTATAGGCCCGGAGGGAATATCGCCATGGATACTAAAAGAAGGAGCAGAAGTACTGTGCCTACCACTCTTCATGGTGTATAACAAATCACTGGTAACAGGTGAACTGCCAAAAATTTGGAAGACGGCAAACGTAGTCCCGATATACAAGAAGGGGGATAGGCAGGGGGCACTGAACTACAGGCCAGTGTCCCTAGCTTGCATACCATGCAAGTTATTGGAGAAAATTCTGCGAAAAAAGCTAGTGGAACATCTGGAGCGAAGGAACTTTGTGAGAACACCAACATGGTTCCAGGGATGGCAAGACATGTCTCACAGGATTAATTGAATTCTACGATCAGGCAAGACAGAGAGGGGTGGGCAGACTGTATATTTTTGGATTGCCAATTAAGCCTTTGATACAGAACCACATCAGAGACTAGTGCGAAAGCTGGAGATGCAGGCTGGAGTGAAAGGAAGGTACTCCGTTGGATAAGGAAGTACCTTAGCAACAGAAAACAGCGAGTCACTGTGAGGTGTGAAGTCTCGAAATGGCGAGACTTCACCAGTGTGGTCCCGCAGGGTTCAGTCCTTGGACTTATACTGTTTCTGATATATGTAAATGATTTACCAGAGGGTATAGAATAATTCCTCTCATTGTTTGCTGAGATGCAAAAATTATGAGGATGATTAAGACGGAGGAAGATAGTATGAGGCTACAAGATGACCTAGACAGACTGAATGAATGGTCCAACAAATGGTTACTAAAGTTCAACCCGAGTAAATGTAAGGTAATGAAACTAGGCAGTGGAAACAGGAGGCCAGACACAGGATACAGAATGGGAAAAGGCCTTCATGAAACGGACAGAGAGAAAGATCTAGGAGTTGATATCACACTAAACCTGTCTCCTGAAGCCCACTTAAAAAGAATTACATCTGCAGCGTATGCAAGGCTGGCTAACATCAGAACTGTCTTCAGGAACCTGTGTAAGGAATCATTTAGAACCTTGTATACCACGTATGTAAGACCAATTCTGGAGTATGCGGCCCCAGCATGGAGCCCGTACCTTGTCAAGCACAAGACGAAGCTTGAAAAAGTTCAGAGGTATGCCATTAGACTAGTCCCACAACTAAGAAGCATGAGTTATGAGGACAGGCTGCTATTCAAACTTGAGAGACAGGAGGGAGTGAGCGGAAAGGTCCTAGCATGGGTAAGGAACTACCTAACATGAAAAAACCAGAGAGTAATGGTAAGGGGCGAGAAGTCAGACTGGCGAAAAGTAACGAGTGGAGTACCTCAAGGATCGGTGCTGGGACCAATCCTATTTCTAATTTACGAAAATGATATGTTTACAGGAGTGGAATCCTACATGTGAATGTTCGCGGATGACGCAAAATTAATGAGAAGAAATGTGGCAGATGAGGATTGCAGGATCCTCCAAGAGGACCTGGACAGGTTGCATAGATGGTCAGAGAAATGGCTACAGGAATTCAACACGAGTAAATGTAAAGTTATGGAAATGGGATCAGGTGATAGGCGACCAAAGGGACAGTACACAATGAAGGGGAACTGCTTACCTGTAACGATTCGAGAAAGAGACCTCGGAGTGGACGTAACACCTAATCTAACTCCTGAGGCACATATAAATAGGATAACGACAGCAGCGTACTCTACACTGGCAAAAGTTAGAACATCATTCAGAAACCTAAGTGAGGAGGCTTTTGGGGTACTTTACACTGCCTACGTGAGGCCAGTCTTAGAGTATGCTGCCTCATCATGGAGTCCCCACCTGAAGAAGCACATAAGTAAACTGGAAAAGGTTCAGAGGTTTGCGACGACGCTTGTCCCAGAGTTATATGGGATGGGATATGAAGAGCGCTTAAAGGAACTGAACCTTACGACACTAGAAAAGAGAAGGGAGATGGGGAATATGACAGGAACGTATAAAATACTCAGGGGAATTGACAGAGTGGACATAGACGAAATGTTTACTCGGAATAGTAACAGAACGAGGGGACATGGGTGGAAACTGGAAACTCAGATGAGTCACAGAGATGTTAGGAAGTTTTCTTTTAGCGTGAGAGTAGTGGAAAAATGGAATGCACTTAAGGAGCAGGTTGTGGAAGCAAATACTATTCATAATTTTAAAACTAGATATGATAGGGAAATGGGACAGGAGTCATTGCTGTAAACAACCGATGGATCGAAAGGCGGGATCCAAGAGTCAATGCTCGATCCTGCAAGCGGGAAATAGGAGAGTACACACACACACACACACACACACACACACACACACACACACACACACACACACACACACACACACACACACACACACGAGGGTTCAGGGAGGGTAAATCTTGCCTTACAGGCTTGATAGAATTCTACAATCAGGTGACAAAGGTTAAGCAAGAAAGAGAAGGATGGGCAGACTGCATTTTTTGGACTGTCGGAAAGCCTTTGACACAGTACCCCATAAAAGTTTTATGCATAAGCTGGAGAAACAGGCAGGAGTAACTGGTAGGGCGCTCCAGTGGATAAGGGAGTACCTAAGCAATAGGAAGCAGAGAGTTACAGTGAGGGGTGAGACCTCAGAATGGCGTGGTCACCAGTGGAGTCCCACAGGGCTCTGTACTCGGATCTATCCTGTTTCTGATATACGTAAATGACCTCCCAGAGGGTATAGACTTATTCCTCTCAATGTTTGCTGACGACGCCAAAATTATGAGAAGGATTAAGATAGAGGAGGACAGCTTGAGGCTTCAAGAAGTCCTGGACAAGCTGCAGGAATGGTCGAACAAATTGCTGTTAGAGTTTAACCCAAGCAAATGTAATGTAATAAAGATAGGGGTAGGAAGCAGGAGACCAGATACAAAGTATAATTTGGGAGATGAAATACTTCAAGAGTCAGAGAGAGAGAAAGACCTGGGGGTTGATATCACGCCAGACCTGTCCCCTGAAGCTCATATCAAGAGGATAACATTAGCAGCATATGCCAGGTTGGCTAACATAAGAACGTCCTTTAGAAATTTGTGTAAGGAATCTTTCAGAACATTATATACCACATATGTCAGACCAATCCTGGAGTATGCGGCTCCAGCATGGAGTCCATATCTAGTGAAGCACAAGACTAAACTGGAAAAGTTTTGCCACCAGACTAGTACCCGAGCTGAGAGGCATGAGCTACGAGGAGAGACTACGGGAATTAAACCTCACTTCGTTGGAAGACAGAAGAGTTAGAGGGGACATGATCACCACATTCAAGATACTCAGGGGAATCGGCAGGGTTGATAAACACAAGCTATTTAACACAAGGGGCACACGCACTAGGTGACACAAGTGGAAACCGAGTGCCCAAATGAGCCACAGACGTTAGAAAGAACTTTCTAGTGTCAGAGTGGTTGACAAATAGAATGCATTAGGCAGTGATGTGGTGGAGGCTGACTCCATACACAGTTTCAAATGTAGATATGATAAGAGCCCAATAGGCTCAGGAACCTGTACACTGGTTGAGTAATGGATGAAAGGCGGGACCAAAGAGCTGGAGCTCAACCCCCGCAAGCATAACTAGGTGAGTACAGGTTAAATGGAATAGTGGTAGAGAGTAATGGTGGTAGACAGTGTGTGGGTGGTAGTAATGGTGGTAGGTAGTGTGATGGGTGGTAGTAATGGTGGCAGGTAGTGTGATGGGTGGTAGTAATGGTGGTAGGTAGTGTGATGGGTGGTAGTGATGGTGGCAGGTAGTGTGATGGGTGGTAGTGAGTAATGGTGGTAGGTAGTGTGATGGGTGGTAGTAATGGTGGTAGACAGTGTGATGGGTGGTAGTGAGTAATGGTGGTAGGTAGTGTGATGGGTGGTAGTAATGGTGGCAGGTAGTGTGATGGGTGGTAGTAATGGTGGCAGGTAGTGTGATGGGTGGTAGTAATGGTGGCAAGTAGTGTGATGGGTGGTAGTAATGGTGGTAGGTAGTGTGATGGGTGGTAGTAATGGTGGCAGGTAGTGTGATGGGTGGTAGTAATGGTGGCAGGTAGTGTGATGGGTGGTAGTAATGGTGGTAGGTAGTGTGATGGGTGGTAGTAATGGTGGCAGGTAGTGTGATGGGTGGTAGTAATGGTGGCAGGTAGTGTGATGGGTGGTAGTAATGGTGGTAGGTAGTGTGATGGGTGGTAGTAATGGTGGTAGGTAGTGTGATGGGTGGTAGTAATGGTGGCAGGTAGTGTGATGGGTGGTAGTAATGGTGGCAGGTAGTGTGATGGGTGGTAGTAATGGTGGTAGGTAGTGTGATGGGTGGTAGTAATGGTGGCAGGTAGTGTGATGGGTGGTAGTAATGGTGGCAGGTAGTGTGATGGGTGGTAGTAATGGTGGCAGGTAGTGTGATGGGTGGTAGTAATGGTGGTAGGTAGTGTGATGGGTGGTAGTAATGGTGGCAGGTAGTGTGATGGTGGTAGTAATGGTGGCAGGTAGTGTGATGGGTGGTAGTAATGGTGGTAGGTAGTGTGATGGGTGGTAGTAATGGTGGTAGGTAGTGTGATGGGTGGTAGTAATGGTGGCAGGTAGTGTGATGGGTGGTAGTAATGGTGGCAGGTAGTGTGATGGGTGGTAGTAGTAATGGTGGCAGGTAGTGTGATGGGTGGTAGTAATGGTGGCAGGTAGTGTGATGGGTGGTAGTAATGGTGGCAGGTAGTGTGATGGGTGGTAGTAATGGTGGCAGGTAGTGTGATGGGTGGTAGTAATGGTGGCAGGTAGTGTGATGGGTGGTAGTAATGGTGGCAGGTAGTGTGATGGGTGGTAGTAATGGTGGCAGGTAGTGTGATGGGTGGTAGTAATGGTGGCAGGTAGTGTGATGGGTGGTAGTAATGGTGGCAGGTAGTGTGATGGGTGGTAGTAATGGTGGCAGGTAGTGTGATGGTGGTGTAGTAATGGTGGCAGGTAGTGTGATGGGTGGTAGTAATGGTGGCAGGTAGTGTGATGGGTGGTAGTAATGGTGGCAGGTAGTGTGATGGGTAGTAATGGTGGCAGGTAGTGTGATGGGTGGTAGTAATGGTGGCAGGTAGTGTGATGGGTGGTAGTAATGGTGGCAGGTAGTGTGATGGGTGGTAGTAATGGTGGTAGGTAGTGTG
>WNGS01003152.1:0-17449 GCA_020271785.1 Procambarus virginalis | reverse complement strand
TCTAGTGAAGCACAAGACTAAACTGGAAAAGTTTTGCCACCAGACTAGTACCCGAGCTGAGAGCATGAGCTACGAGGGAGACTACGGGAATTAAAACCTCACTTCGTTGGAAGACAGAAGAGTTAGAGGGGGCATGATCACCACATTCAAGATACTCAGGGGAATCGGCAGGGTTGATAAACACAAGCTATTTAACACAAGGGGCACACGCACTAGGTGAACACAAGTGGAAACCGAGTGCCCAAATGCCACAGACGTTAGAAAGAACTTTTCTAGTGTCGAGTGGTTGACAAATAGAATGCATTAGGCAGTGATGTGGTGAGGCTGACTCCATACACAGTTCAAATGTATATATGATAAGAGCCCAATAGGCTCAGGAACCTGTACACTGGTTGAGAGTAATTGATGAAAGCGGACCAAAGAGCTGGAGCTCAACCCCCGCCAAGCATAACTAGGTGAGTACAGTTTAAATGGAATAGTGGTCGAGATTAATGGTGGTAGACAGTGTGTGGGTGGTAGTAATGGTGGTAGGTAGTGTGATGGGTGGTAGTAATGGTGGTAGGTAGTGTGATGGGTGGTAGTAATGGTGGTAGGTAGTGTGATGGGTGGTAGTAATGGTGGTAGACAGTGTGATGGGTGGTAGTAATGGTGGCAGGTAGTGTGATGGGTGGTAGTAATGGTGGCAGGTAGTGTGATGGGTGGTAGTAATGGTGGCAGGTAGTGTGATGGGTGGTAGTAATGGTGGTAGGTAGTGTGATGGGTGGTAGTGAGTAATGGTGGTAGGTAGTGTGATGGGTGATAGTAATGGTGGCAGGTAGTGTGATGGGTGGTAGTAATGGTGGCAGGTAGTGTGATGGGTGGTAGTGAGTAATGGTGGTAGGTAGTGTGATGGGTGATAGTAATGGTGGCAGGTAGTGTGATGGGTGGTAGTAATGGTGGTAGGTAGTGTGATGGGTGGTAGTGAGTAATGGTGGTAGGTAGTGTGATGGGTGGTAGTAATGGTGGCAGGTAGTGTGATGGGTGGTAGTAATGGTGGTAGGTAGTGTGATGGGTGGTAGTAATGGTGGCAGGTAGTGTGATGGGTGGTAGTAATGGTGGTAGGTAGTGTGATGGGTGGTAGTAATGGTGGCAGGTAGTGTGATGGGTGGTAGTGAGTAATGGTGGTAGGTAGTGTGATGGGTGATAGTAATGGTGGCAGGTAGTGTGATGGGTGGTAGTAATGGTGGCAGGTAGTGTGATGGGTGGTAGTAATGGTGGCAGGTAGTGTGATGGGTGGTAGTAATGGTGGCAGGTAGTGTGATGGTTGGTAGTAATGGTGGCAGGTAGTGTGATGGGTGGTAGTAATGGTGGCAGGTAGTGTGATGGGTGGTAGTAATGGTGGCAGGTAGTGTGATGGGTGGTAGTAATGGTGGCAGGTAGTGTGATGGGTGGTAGTAATGGTGGCAGGTAGTGTGATGGGTGGTAGTAATGGTGGCAGGTAGTGTGATGGGTGGTAGTGAGTAATGGTGGTAGGTAGTGTGATGGGTGATAGTAATGGTGGCAGGTAGTGTGATGGGTGGTAGTAATGGTGGCAGGTAGTGTGATGGGTGGTAGTAATGGTGGCAGGTAGTGTGATGGGTGGTAGTAATGGTGGCAGGTAGTGTGATGGGTGGTAGTAATGGTGGCAGGTAGTGTGATGGGTGGTAGTAATGGTGGCAAGTAGTGTGATGGGTGGTAGTAATGGTGGCAGGTAGTGTGATGGGTGGTAGTAATGGTGGCAGGTAGTGTGATGGGTGGTAGTAATGGTGGCAGGTAGTGTGATGGGTGGTAGTAATGGTGGCAAGTAGTGTGATGGGTGGTAGTAATGGTGGCAGGTAGTGTGATGGGTGGTAGTAATGGTGGCAGGTAGTGTGATGGGTGGTAGTAATGGTGGCAGGTAGGGAGGCAGGAAGACGAGCCGTGGAATCGATACACTCCCAGCTGGAGACATTATGGGAGGGACCTGTGCACGTGATGGGAGGACACCTGTGCACGTGATGGGAGGACACCTGTGCACGTGATGGGAGGCACCTGTGCACGTGACGGGAGGCACCTGTGCACGTGACGGGAGGCACCTGTGCACGTGAAGAGGACACCTGTGCACGTGACGGGAGGCACCTGAGCACGTGAAGAGGACACCTGTGCACGTGAAGGGGGCACCTGTGCACGTGAAGGGGGCACCTGTGCACGTGAAGGGGGCACCTGTGCACGTGAAGGGGGCACCTGAGCACGTGAAGAGGACACCTGTGCACGTGACGGGAGGCACCTGTGCACGTGATGGGGGGCACCTGTGCACGTGAAGGGGCACCTGAGCACGTGAAGAGGACACCTGTGCACGTGACGGGAGGCACCTGTGCACGTGACGGGGGCACCTGAGCACGTGAAGAGGACACCTGTGCACGTGACGGGAGGCACCTGTGCACGTGACGGGGGGCACCTGTGCACGTGAAGGGGCACCTGTGCACGTGAAGGGGGGCACCTGTGCACGTGACGGGGGGCACCTGTGCACGTGAGGGGGAGACCTGTGCACGTGAGGGGGAGACCTGTGCACGTGAAGGATGCGCCTGTGCACGTGAAGGGGGCGCCTGTGCACGTGAAGGGGGCGCCTGTGCACGTGAACGGGGCGCCTGTACACGTGAAGGGGGGCACCTGTGCACGTGAAGGGAGCACCTGTGCACGTGAAGGGAGCACCTGTGCATGTGAAGGGAGCACCTGTGCACGTGAAGGGAGCACCTGAGCACGTGAAGGAGCACCTGTGCACGTGAAGGGAGCACCTGTGCACGTGAAGGGAGCACCTGAGCACGTGAAGGGAGCACCTGAGCACGTGAAGGGAGCACCTGTGCACGTGAAGGGAGCACCTGAGCACGTGAAGGGGGGCATCTGTGCACGTGCGGAAGGGCACCTGTGCACAAGGCCTGGTTAATTAATTAATGAATTAAATTAAATTAAAATTAATTCCTAATAAATTAAATTAAAAAATTAAATTAAAAAATGAAAGTTAATTAAAAAATTAAACTAAATTAAAATTAATTACTAATAGTATTTAATTGAAAATATTTAAATATATTTGTTGGCAGAAGACGCATATTGGGTCGTTGTCCCTTTTACCAGCATGGTAAGGGTCGTGTGGGGAGGGCGCACACGGGGACAACCATTGTCCTTCTTCAAGGGGGCATGGGGACTGACACTGATTTCCTGGGGAAGGTGAGGACCTACACTGGCACCCCTANAAGAAGCATGAGTTATGAGGACCGGGCTATTCAAACTTGAGAGGCAGGAGGGAGTGAGCGGAAAGGCCTAGCATGGTAAGGAATACCTAACATGAAAAAACCAGAGAGTAATGGTAAGGGGCGAGAAGTCAGACTGGCGAAAAGTAACGAGTGGAGTACCTCAAGGATCGTGCTGGGACCAATTCCTATTTCTAATTTACGAAAAGATATGTTTACAGAGTGGAATCCTACATGTGAATGTTCGCGGATGACGCAAAATTAATGAGAAGAGATGTGCAGATGAGGATGGCAGGATCCTCCAAGAGGACCTGGACAGGTTGCAGAGATGGTCAGAGAAATGGCTACAGAGTTCAACACGAGTAAATGTAAGTTATGGAAATGGGATCAGGTGATAGGCGACCAAAGGGACAGTACACAATGAAGGGGAACGCTTACCTGTAACGATTCGAGAAAGAGAACTCGGAGTGACCCGAACACCTAATCTAACTCCTGAGGCAAATATAAATAGGATAACGACAGCAGCGTACTCTACACTGGCAAAGTTTAGAACATCATTCAGAAACCTAATGAGGAGGCTTTTGGGGTACTTTACACTGCCTACGTGAGGCCAGTCTTAGAGTATGCCGCCTCATCATGGAGTCCCCACCTGAAGAAGCACATAAGTAAACTGGAAAAGGTTCAGAGGTTTGCGACGAGGCTTGTCCCAGAGTTACATGGGATGGGATATGAAGAGCGCTTAAAGGAACTGAACCTTACGACACTAGAAAAGAGAAGGGAGAGGGGAAATGACAGGACGTATAAAATACTCAGGGAAATTGACAGAGTGGACATAGACGAAATGTTTACTCGGAATAGTAACAGAACGAGGGGACATGGGTGGAAGCTGGAAACTCAGATGAGTCACAGAGATGTTAGGAAGTTTTCTTTTAGCGTGAGAGTAGTGGAAAATGGAATGCACTTAAGGAGCAGGTTGGGAAGCAAATACTATTCATAATTTTAAAACTAAATATGATAGGGAAATGGGACAGGAGTCATTGCTGTAAACAAACGATGGATCGAAAGGCGGGATCCAAGAGTCAATGCTCGATCCTGCAAGCGGAAATAGAGAGTACACACACACACACACACACCACACACACACCACAACACACACACACACACACACACAAACACACACACAATGTGTGTTGGAGCTGGATGTGAGAAAAGCTGTTGGGCCGGATGGATCTCGCCATGGGTATTGACAGAGTGTGCAGGAGCACTTTGCTTACCACTCTCCATAGTGTATAGTAAGTCACTGGAACGGGGGGACCTACCAGAAATATGGAAGACTGCTAATGTAGTACCAATATACAAAAGGGTGACAGACAAGAGGCACTGAACTACAGGCCAGTGTCCTTAACTTGTATACCATGCAGGTATGGAGAAGATTGTGAGAAAAAACCTAGTAACACATCTGGAGAGAAGAGACTTCGTGACAACCCATCAACATGGGTTCAGGGAGGGTAAATCTTGCCTTACAGGCTGATAGAATTCTACGATCAGGTGACAAGAATTAAGCAAGAAAGAGAAGGGTGGGCGGACTGCATTTTTTTGGACTGTCGGAAAGCCTTTGACACAGTACCCATAAAAGGTGATGCATAAGCTGGAGAAACAGGCAGGAGTAACAGGTAGGGCGCTCCAGTGGATAAGGGAGTACCTAAGCAATAGGAAGCAGAGAGTTACAGTGAGGGGTGAGACCTCAGACTGGCGTGAAGTCACCAGTGGAGTCCCACAGGGCTCTGTACTTGGACCTATCCTGTTTCTGATATACGTAAATGATCTCCCAGAGGGTATAGACTCATTCCTCTCAATGTTTGCTGACGACGCCAAAATTATGAGAAGGATTAAGACAGAGGAGGACAGCTTGAGACTTCAAGAAGACCTGGACAAGCTGCAGGAATGGTCGAACAAATGGCTGTTAGAGTTTAACCCAAGCAAATGTAATGTCATGAAGATAGGGGTAGGAAGCAGGAGACCAGATACAAGGTATCATTTGGGAGATGAAATACTTCAAGAGTCAGAGAGAGAGAAAGACCTGGGGGTTGATATCACGCCAGACCTGTCCCCTGAAGCTCATATCAAGAGGATAACATCAGCAGCATATGCCAGGTTGGCTAACATAAGAACGGCCTTTAGAAACTTGTGTAAGGAATCTTTCAGAACATTATATACCACATATGTCAGACCAATCCTAGAGTATGCGGCTCCAGCATGGAGTCCCTATCTAGTCAAGCATAAGACTAAACTGGAAAAGGTTCAAAGGTTTGCCACCAGACTAGTACCCGAGCTGAGAGGTATGAGCTACGAGGAGCGACTGCAGGTATTAAACCTCACTTCGTTGGAAGACAGAAGAGTTAGGGGGGACATGATCACCACATTCAAGATTCTCAGGGGAATCGACAGGGTTGATAAAGACAGGCTGTTTAACACAAGGGGCACACGCACTAGGGGACACAGGTGGAAACTGAGTGCCCAAATGAGCCCAGAGATATTAGAAAGAACTTTTTTAGTGTCAGAGTGGTTGACAAATGGAATGCATTAGGAAGCGATGTGGTGGAGGCTGACTCTATACACAGTTTCAAGTGTAGATATGATAGAGCCCATTAGGCTCAGGAAACTGTACACCTGTTGATTGACGGTTGAGAGGCGGGACCAAAGAGCCAGAGCTCAACCCCCGCAAGCACAACTAGGTGAGTACAACTAGGTGAGTACACACACACACACACACACACACACACACGAGGGTTCAGGAGGGTAAATCTTGCCTTACAGGCTTGATAGAATTCTACGATCAGGTGACAAAGGTTAAGCAAGAAAGAGAAGGATGGGCAGACTGCATTTTTTTGGACTGTCGGAAAGCTTTGACACAGTACCAAATAAAAGTTTGATGCATAAGCTGGAGAAAACAGGCAGGAGTAACTGGTAGGGCGCTCCAGTGGATAAGGGAGTACCTAAGCAATAGGAAGCAGAGAGTTACAGTGAGGGGTGAGACCTCAGAATGGCGTGGTCACCAGTGGAGTCCCAAGGGCTCTGTACTCGGACCTATCCTGTTTCTGATATACGTAAATGACCTCCCAGAGGGTATAGACTATTCCTCTCATGTTTGCTGACGACGCCAAAATTATGAGAAGGATTAAGACAGAGGAGGACAGCTTGAGGCTTCAAGAAGACCTGGACAAGCTGCAGGAATGGTCGAACAAATTGCTGTTAGAGTTTAACCCAAGCAAATGTAATGTAATAAAGATAGGGGTAGGAAGCAGGAGACCAGATACAAAGTATAATTTGGGAGATGAAATACTTCAAGAGTCAGAGAGAGAGAGAGAGACCTGGGGGTTGATATCACGCCAGACCTGTCCCTGAAGCTCATATCAAGAGGATAACATCAGCAGCATATGCCAGGTTGGCTAACATAAGAACGTCCTTTAGAAACTTGTGTAAGGAATCTTCAGAACATTATATACCACGTATGTCAGACCAATCCTGGAGTATGCGGCTCCAGCATGGAGTCCATATCTAGTCAAGCACAAGACTAAACTGGAAAAGTTTTGCCACCAGACTAGTACCCGAGCTGAGAGGCATGAGCTACGAGGAGAGACTACGGGAATTAAACCTCACTTCGTTGGAAGACAGAAGAGTTAGAGGGGACATGATCACCACATTCAAGATACTCAGGGGAATCGGCAGGGTTGATAAACACAAGCTATTTAACACAAGGGGCACACGCACTAGGTGACACAAGTGGAAACTGAGTGCCCAAATGAGCCACAGACGTTAGAAAGAACTTTTCTAGTGTCAGAGTGGTTGACAAATAGAATGCATTAGGCAGTGATGTGGTGGAGGCTGACTCCATACACAGTTTCAAATGTAGATATGATAAGAGCCCAATAGGCTCAGGAACTGTACACTGGTTGAGTAATGGATGAAAGGCGGGACCAAGAGCTGGAGCTCAACCCCCGCAAGCATAACTAGGTGAGTACAGGTTAAATGGAATAGTGGTAGAGAGTAATGGTGGTAGACAGTGTGATGGGTGGTAGTAATGGTGGCAGGTAGTGTGATGGGTGGTAGTAATGGTGGCAGGTAGTGTGATGGTGGTAGTGATGGTGGCAGGTAGTGTGATGGGTGGTAGTAATGGTGGTAGGTAGTGTGATGGGTGGTAGTAATGGTGGCGGTAGTGTGATGGGGTAGTAATGGTGGCAGGTAGTGTGATGGGTGGTAGTAATGGTGGTAGGTAGTGTGATGGGTGGTAGTAATGGTGGCAGGTAGTGTGATGGGTAGGTAGTAATGGTGGCAGGTAGTGTGATGGGTGGTAGTAATGGTGGCAGGTAGTGTGATGGGTGGTAGTAATGGTGGCAGGTAGTGTGATGGGTGGTAGTAATGGTGGCAGGTAGTGTGATGGGTGGTAGTAATGGTGGCAGGTAGTGTGATGGGTGGTAGTAATGGTGGCAGGTAGTGTGATGGGTGGTAGTAATGGTGGCAGGTAGTGTGATGGGTGGTAGTAATGGTGGCAGGTAGTGTGATGGGTGGTAGTAATGGTGGCAGGTAGTGTGATGGGTGGTAGTAATGGTGGCAGGTAGTGTGATGGGTGGTAGTAATGGTGGCAGGTAGTGTGATGGGTGGTAGAGTAATGGTGGCAGGTAGTGTGATGGGTGGTAGTAATGGTGGCAGGTAGTGTGATGGGTGGTAGTAATGGTGGCAGGTAGTGTGATGGGTGGTAGTAATGGTGGCAGGTAGTGTGATGGGTGGTAGTAATGGTGGTAGGTAGTGTGATGGGTGGTAGTAATGGTGGCAGGTAGTGTGATGGGTGGTAGTAATGGTGGCAGGTAGTGTGATGGGTGGTAGTAATGGTGGCAGGTAGTGTGATGGGTGTAGTAGTAATGGTGGCAGGTAGTGTGATGGGTGGTAGTAATGGTGGTAGACAGTGTGATGGGTGGTAGTAATGGTGGCAGGTAGTGTGATGGGTGGTAGTAATGGTGGCAGGTAGTGTGATGGGTGGTAGTAATGGTGGTAGACAGTGTGATGGGTGGTAGTAATGGTGGCAGGTAGTGTGATGGGTGGTAGTAATGGTGGTAGGTAGTGTGATGGGTGGTAGTAATGGTGGCAGGTAGTGTGATGGGTGGTAGTAATGGTGGCAGGTAGTGTGATGGGTGGTAGTAATGGTGGCAGGTAGTGTGATGGGTGGTAGTAATGGTGGCAGGTAGTGTGATGGGTGGTAGTAATGGTGGCAGGTAGTGTGATGGGTGGTAGTAATGGTGGCAGGTAGTGTGATGGGTGGTAGTAATGGTGGCAGGTAGTGTGATGGGTGGTAGTAATGGTGGCAGGTAGTGTGATGGGTGGTAGTAATGGTGGCAGGTAGTGTGATGGGTGGTAGTAATGGTGGCAGGTAGTGTGATGGGTGGTAGTAATGGTGGCAGGTAGTGTGATGGGTGGTAGTAATGGTGGCAGGTAGTGTGATGGGTGGTAGTAATGGTGGCAGGTAGTGTGATGGGTGGTAGTAATGGTGGCAGGTAGTGTGATGGGTGGTAGTAATGGTGGCAGGTAGTGTGATGGGTGGTAGTAATGGTGGCAGGTAGTGTGATGGGTGGTAGTAATGGTGGCAGGTAGTGTGATGGGTGGTAGTAATGGTGGCAGGTAGTGTGATGGGTGGTAGTAATGGTGGCAGGTAGTGTGATGGGTGGTAGTAATGGTGGCAGGTAGTGTGATGGGTGGTAGTAATGGTGGCAGGTAGTGTGATGGGTGGTAGTAATGGTGGTAGGTAGTGTGATGGGTGGTAGTAATGGTGGTAGGTAGTGTGATGGGTGGTAGTAATGGTGGTAGGTAGTGTGATGGGTGGTAGAGAGTAATGGTGGCAGGTAGTGTGATGGGTGGTAGTAATGGTGGTAGGTAGTGTGATGGGTGTTAGTAATGGTGGCAGGTAGTGTGATGGGTGGTAGTAATGGTGGTAGGTAGTGTGATGGGTGGTAGAGAGTAATGGTGGCAGGTAGTGTGATGGGTGGTAGTAATGGTGGCAGGTAGTGTGATGGGTGGTAGTAATGGTGGCAGGTAGTGTGATGGGTGGTAGTAATGGTGGCAGGTAGTGTGATGGGTGGTAGTAATGGTGGCAGGTAGTGTGATGGGTGGTAGTGAGTAATGGTGGTAGACAGTGTGATGGGTGGTAGTAATGGTGGCAGGTAGTGTGATGGGTGGTAGTAATGGTGGCAGGTAGTGTGATGGGTGGTAGTAATGGTGGCAGGTAGTGTGATGGGTGGAAGTGAGTAATGGTGGTAGACAGTGTGATGGGTGGTAGTAATGGTGGCAGGTAGTGTGATGGGTGGTAGTAATGGTGGCAGGTAGTGTGATGGGTGGTAGTAATGGTGGCAGGTAGTGTGATGGGTGGTAGTAATGGTGGCAGGTAGTGTGATGGGTGGTAGTAATGGTGGTAGGTAGTGTGATGGGTGGTAGTAATGGTGGCAGGTAGTGTGATGGGTTATCTTCTTATCTTGAGGTTATCTTGAGATGATTTCGGGGCTTTTTTTTTTTTTAGTGTCCCCGCGGCCCGGTCATCGACCAGGCCTCCACCCCTAGGAAACAGCCCGTGACAGCTGACTAACACCCAGGTACCTATTTTACTGCTAGGTAACAGGGGCATAGGGTGAAAGAAACTCTGCCCATTGTTTCTCGCCGGCGCCTGGGATCGAACCCAGGACCACAGGATCACAAGTCCAGCGTGCTGTCCGCTCGGCCGACCGGCTCCAATTGGGTGGTAGTAATGGTGGCAGGTAGTGTGATGGGTGGTAGTAATGGTGGTAGACAGTGTGATGGGTGGTAGTAATGGTGGCAGGTAGTGTGATGGGTGGTAGTAATGGTGGCAGGTAGTGTGATGGGTGGTAGTAATGGTGGTAGGTAGTGTGATGGGTGGTAGTAATGGTGGCAGGTAGTGTGATGGGTGGTAGTAATGGTGGCAGGTAGTGTGATGGGTGGTAGTAATGGTGGCAGGTAGTGTGATGGGTGGTAGTAATGGTGGCAGGTAGTGTGATGGGTGGTAGTAATGGTGGTAGACAGTGTGATGGGTGGTAGTAATGGTGGTAGGTAGTGTGATGGGTGGTAGTAATGGTGGTAGGTAGTGTGATGGGTGGTAGTAATGGTGGTAGGTAGTGTGATGGGTGGTAGTAATGGTGGCAGGTAGTGTGATGGGTGGTAGTGAGTAATGGTGGTAGGTAGTGTGATGGGTGGTAGTGAGTAATGGTGGCAGGTAGTGTGATGGGTGGTAGTAATGGTGGCAGGTAGTGTGATGGGTGGTAGTGAGTAATGGTGGTAGACAGTGTGATGGGTGGTAGTAATGGTGGCAGGTAGTGTGATGGGTGGTAGTAATGGTGGCAGGTAGTGTGATGGGTGGTAGTAATGGTGGCAGGTAGTGTGATGGGTGGTAGTAATGGTGGTAGACAGTGTGATGGGTGGTAGTAATGGTGGCAGGTAGTGTGATGGGTGGTAGTAATGGTGGCAGGTAGTGTGATGGGTGGTAGTAATGGTGGTAGGTAGTGTGATGGGTGGTAGTAATGGTGGCAGGTAGTGTGATGGGTGGTAGTAATGGTGGCAGGTAGTGTGATGGGTGGTAGTAATGGTGGCAGGTAGTGTGATGGGTGGTAGTAATGGTGGCAGGTAGTGTGATGGGTGGTAGTAATGGTGGTAGCCAGTGTGATGGGTGGTAATGGTGGTAGGTAGTGTGATGGGTGGTAGTAATGGTGGTAGGTAGTGTGATGGGTGGTAGTAATGGTGGCAGGTAGTGTGATGGGTGGTAGTGAGTAATGGTGGTAGGTAGTGTGATGGGTGGTAGTGAGTAATGGTGGCAGGTAGTGTGATGGGTGGTAGTAATGGTGGCAGGTAGTGTGATGGGTGGTAGTAATGGTGGCAGGTAGTGTGATGGGTGGTAGTAATGGTGGCAGGTAGTGTGATGGGTGGTAGTAATGGTGGTAGGTAGTGTGATGGGTGGTAGTAATGGTGGCAGGTAGTGTGATGGGTGGTAGTAATGGTGGCAGGTAGTGTGATGGGTGGTAGTTATGGTGGCAGGTAGTGTGATGGGTGGTAGTAATGGTGGTAGGTAGTGTGATGGGTGGTAGTCATGGTGGCAGGTAGTGTGATGGGTGGTAGAGAGTAATGGTGGCAGATAGTGTGATGGGTGGTAGTAATGGTGGCAGGTAGTGTGATGGGTGGTAGTAATGGTGGTAGGTAGTGTGATGGGTGGTAGTAATGGTGGCAGGTAGTGTGATGGGTGGTAGTAATGGTGGCAGGTAGTGTGATGGGTGGTAGTAATGGTGGTAGGTAGTGTGATGGGTGGTAGTAATGGTGGTAGGTAGTGTGATGGGTGGTAGAGAGTAATGGCGGCAGGTAGTGTGATGGGTGGTAGTAATGGTGGCAGGTAGTGTGATGGGTGGTAGTAATGGTGGCAGGTAGTGTGATGGGTGGTAGTAATGGTGGCAGGTAGTGTGATGGGTGGTAGTAATGGTGGCAGGTAGTGTGATGGGTGGTAGTAATGGTGGCAGGTAGTGTGATGGGTGGTAGTAATGGTGGCAGGTAGTGTGATGGGTGGTAGTAATGGTGGCAGGTAGTGTGATGGGTGGTAGTGAGTAATGGTGGCAGGTAGTGTGATGGGTGGTAGTGAGTAATGGTGGCAGGTAGTGTGATGGGTGGTAGTAATGGTGGTAGGTAGTGTGATGGGTGGTAGTGTGTAATGGTGGCAGGTAGTGTGATGGGTGGTAGTAATGGTGGCAGGTAGTGTGATGGGTGGTAGTAATGGTGGCAGGTAGTGTGATGGGTGGTAGTAATGGTGGCAGGTAGTGTGATGGGTGGTAGTGAGTAATAGTGGCAGGTAGTGTGATGGGTGGTAGTGAGTAATGGTGGCAGGTAGTGTGATGGGTGGTAGTGAGTAATGGTGGCAGGTAGTGTGATGGGTGGTAGTGAGTAATGGTGGCAGGTAGTGTGATGGGTGGTAGTAATGGTGGTAGGTAGTGTGATGGGTGGTAGTAATGGTGGCAGGTAGTGTGATGGGTGGTAGTAATGGTGGCAGGTAGTGTGATGGGTGGTAGTAATGGTGGTAGGTAGTGTGATGGGTGGTAGTAATGGTGGTAGGTAGTGTGATGGGTGGTAGTAATGGTGGCAGGTAGTGTGATGGGTGGTAGTAATGGTGGCAGGTAGTGTGATGGGTGGTAGTAATGGTGGTAGGTAGTGTGATGGGTGGTAGAGAGTAATGGTGGCAGGTAGTGTGATGGGTGGTAGTAATGGTGGCAGGTAGTGTGATGGGTGGTAATGGTGGCAGGTAGTGTGATGGGTGGTAGTAATGGTGGCAGGTAGTGTGATGGGTGGTAGTAATGGTGGCAGGTAGTGTGTTGGGTGGTAGTAATGGTGGCAGGTAGTGTGATGGGTGGTAGTAATGGTGGTAGGTAGTGTGATGGGTGGTAGTAATGGTGATAGACAGTGTGATGGGTGGTAGTAATGGTGGCAGGTAGTGTGATGGGTGGTAGTAATGGTGGCAGGTAGTGTGATGGGTGGTAGTAATGGTGGCAGGTAGTGTGATGGGTGGTAGTAATGGTGGCAGGTAGTGTGATGGGTGGTAGTAATGGTGGCAGGTAGTGTGATGGGTGGTAGTGAGTAATGGTGGCAGGTAGTGTGATGGGTGGTAGTAATGGTGGTAGACAGTGTGATGGGTGGTAGTAATGGTGGCAGGTAGTGTGATGGGTGGTAGTAATGGTGGCAGGTAGTGTGATGGGTGGTAGTGAGTAATGGTGGCAGGTAGTGTGATGGGTGGTAGTGAGTAATGGTGGCAGGTAGTGTGATGGGTGGTAGTAATGGTGGCAGGTAGTGTGATGGGTGGTAGTGAGTAATGGTGGCAGGTAGTGTGATGGGTGGTAGTAATGGTGGCAGGTAGTGTGATGGGTGGTAGTAATGGTGGCAGGTAGTGTGATGGGTGGTAGTAATGGTGGCAGGTAGTGTGACGGGTGGTAGTAATGGTGGCAGGTAGTGTGATGGGTGGTAGTGAGTAATGGTGGCAGGTAGTGTGATGGGTGGTAGTAATGGTGGCAGGTAGTGTGATGGGTGGTAGAGAGTAATGGTGGCAGGTAGTGTGATGGGTGGTAGTAATGGTGGCAGGTAGTGTGATGGGTGGTAGTAATGGTGGTAGGTAGTGTGATGGGTGGTAGTAATGGTGGCAGGTATTGTGATGGGTGGTAGTAATGGTGGCAGGTAGTGTGATGGGTGGTAGTAATGGTGGCAGGTAGTGTGATGGGTGGTAGTAATGGTGGTAGGTAGTGTGATGGGTGGTAGAGAGTAATGGCGGCAGGTAGTGTGATGGGTGGTAGTAATGGTGGCAGGTAGTGTGATGGGTGGTAGTAATGGTGGCAGGTAGTGTGATGGGTGGTAGTAATGGTGGAAGGTAGTGTGATGGGTGGTAGTAATGGTGGCAGGTAGTGTGATGGGTGGTAGTAATGGTGGCAAGTAGTGTGATGGGTGGTAGTAATGGTGGCAGGTAGTGTGATGGGTGGTAGTAATGGTGGCAGGTAGTGTGATGGGTGGTAGTGAGTAATGGTGGCAGGTAGTGTGATGGGTGGTAGTGAGTAATGGTGGCAGGTTGTGTGATGGGTGGTAGTAATGGTGGTAGGTAGTGTGATGGGTGGTAGTGAGTAATGGTGGCAGGTAGTGTGATGGGTGGTAGTAATGGTGGCAGGTAGTGTGATGGGTGGTAGTAATGGTGGCAGGTAGTGTGATGGGTGGTAGTAATGGTGGCAGGTAGTGTGATGGGTGGTAGTGAGTAATAGTGGCAGGTAGTGTGATGGGTGGTAGTGAGTAATAGTGGCAGGTAGTGTGATGGGTGGTAGTGAGTAATGGTGGCAGGTAGTGTGATGGGTGGTAGTGAGTAATGGTGGCAGGTAGTGTGATGGGTGGTAGTAATGGTGGTAGGTAGTGTGATGGGTGGTAGTAATGGTGGCAGGTAGTGTGATGGGTGGTAGTAATGGTGGCAGGTAGTGTGATGGGTGGTAGTAATGGTGGTAGGTAGTGTGATGGGTGGTAGTAATGGTGGTAGGTAGTGTGATGGGTGGTAGTAATGGTGGCAGGTAGTGTNTAGTTATGGTGGCAGGTAGTGTGATGGGTGGTAGTAATGGGGTAGGTAGTGTGATGGGTGGTAGTCATGGTGGCAGGTAGTGTGATGGGTGGTAGAGAGTAATGGTGGCAGATAGTGTGATGGGTGGTAGTAATGGTGGCAGGTAGTGTGATGGGTGGTAGTAATGGTGGTAGGTAGTGTGATGGGTGGTAGTAATGGTGGCAGGTATTGTGATGGGTGGTAGTAATGGTGGCAGGTAGTGTGATGGGTGGTAGTAATGGTGGTAGGTAGTGTGATGGGTGGTAGTAATGGTGGTAGGTAGTGTGATGGGTGGTAGAGAGTAATGGTGGCAGGTAGTGTGATGGGTGGTAGTAATGGTGGCAGGTAGTGTGATGGGTGGTAGTAATGGTGGCAGGTAGTGTGATGGGTGGTAGTAATGGTGGCAGGTAGTGTGATGGGTGGTAGTAATGGTGGCAGGTAGTGTGATGGGTGGTAGTAATGGTGGCAAGTAGTGTGATGGGTGGTAGTAATGGTGGCAGGTAGTGTGATGGGTGGTAGTAATGGTGGCAGGTAGTGTGATGGGTGGTAGTGAGTAATGGTGGCAGGTAGTGTGATGGGTGGTAGTAATGGTGGCAGGTAGTGTGATGGGTGGTAGTAATGGTGGTAGGTAGTGTGATGGGTGGTAGTGTGTAATGGTGGCAGGTAGTGTGATGGGTGGTAGTAATGGTGGCAGGTAGTGTGATGGGTGGTAGTAATGGTGGCAGGTAGTGTGATGGGTGGTAGTAATGGTGGCAGGTAGTGTGATGGGTGGTATAGTAATGGTGGCAGGTAGTGTGAGGTGGTAGTGAGTAATGGTGGCAGGTAGTGTGATGGGTGGTAGTGAGTAATGGTGGCAGGTAGTGGATGGGTGGTAGTGAGTAATGGTGGCAGGTAGTGTGATGGGTGGTAGTAATGGTGGTAGGTAGTGTGATGGGTGGTAGTAATGGTGGCAGGTAGTGTGATGGGTGGTAGTAATGGTGGCAGGTAGTGTGATGGGTGGTAGTAATGGTGGAGGTAGTGTGATGGGTGGTAGTAATGGTGGTAGGTAGTGTGATGGGTGGTAGTAATGGTGGCAGGTAGTGTGATGGGTGGTGTGTTGGGTGGTAGTAATGGGGCAGGTAGTGTGATGGGTGGTAGTAATGGTGGTAGGTAGTGTGATGGGTGGTAGAGAGTAATGGTGGCAGGTAGTGTGATGGGTGGTAGTAATGGTGGCAGGTAGTGTGATGGGTGTAATGGTGGCAGGTAGTGTGATGGGTGGTAGTAATGGTGGCAGGTAGTGTGATGGGGTGGTAGTAATGGTGGCAGGTAGTGTGTGGGTGGTAGTAATGGTGGCAGGTAGTGTGATGGGTGGTAGTAATGGTGGTAGGTAGTGTGATGGGTGGTAGTAATGGTGGAGGACAGTGTGATGGGTGGTAGTAATGGTGGCAGGTAGTGTGATGGGTGGTAGTAATGGTGGCAGGTAGTGTGATGGGTGGTAGTAATGGTGGCAGGTAGTGTGATGGGTGGTAGTAATGGTGGCAGTAGTGTGATGGGTGGTAGTAATGGTGGCAGGTAGTGTGATGGGTGGTAGTGAGTAATGGTGCAGGTAGTGTGATGGGTGGTAGTAATGGTGGTAGACAGTGTGATGGGTGGTAGTAATGGTGGCAGGTAGTGTGATGGGTGGTAGTAATGGTGGCAGGTAGTGTGATGGGTGGTAGTGAGTATGGTGGCAGGTAGTGTGATGGGTGGTAGTGAGTAATGGTGGCAGGTAGTGTGATGGGTGGTAGTAATGGTGGCAGGTAGTGTGATGGGTGGTAGTGAGTAATGGTGGCAGGTAGTGTGATGGGTGGGTAGTAATGGTGGCAGGTAGTGTGATGGGTGGTAGTAATGGTGGCAGGTAGTGTGATGGGTGGTAGTAATGGTGGCAGGTAGTGTGATGGTGGTAGTAATGGTGGCAGTAGTGTGATGGGTGGTAGGAGTAATGGTGGCAGGTAGTGTGTGGGTGTGGTAGTAGTAATGGTGGCAGGTAGTGTGATGGGTGGTAGAGAGTAATGGTGGCAGGTAGTGTGATGGGTGGTAGTAATGGTGGCAGGGTAGTGTGATGGGTGGTAGTAATGGTGGTAGGTAGTGTGATGGGTGGTAGTAATGGTGGCAGGTAGTGTGATGGGTGGTAGTAATGGTGGCAGGTAGTGTGATGGGTGGTAGTAATGGTGGCAGGTAGTGTGATGGGGTAGTAATGGTGGTAGGTAGTGTGATGGGTGGTAGAGAGTAATGGTGGCAGGTAGTGTGATGGGTGGTAGTAATGGTGGCAGGTAGGTAGTGTGATGGGTGGTAGTAATGGTGGCAGGTAGTGTGATGGGTGGTAGTAATGGTGGAAGGTAGTGTGATGGGTGGTAGTAATGGTGGCAGGTAGTGTGATGGGTGGTAGTAATGGTGGCAGGTAGTGTGATGGGTGGTAGTAATGGTGGCAGGTAGTGTGATGGGTGGTAGTAATGGTGGCAGGTAGTGTGATGGGTGGTAGTGAGTAATGGTGGCAGGTAGTGTGATGGGTGGTAGTAGTAATGGTGGCAGGTTGTGTGATGGGTGGTAGTAATGGTGGTAGGTAGTGTGATGGGTGGTAGTGAGTAATGGTGGCAGGTAGTGTGATGGGTGGTAGTAATGGTGGCAGGTAGTGTGATGGGTGGTAGTAATGGTGGCAGGTAGTGTGATGGGTGGTAGTAATGGTGGCAGGTAGTGTGATGGGTGGTAGTGAGTAATGGTGGCAGGTAGTGTGATGGGTGGTAGTGAGTAATGGTGGCAGGTAGTGTGATGGGTGTAGTGAGTAATGGTGGCAGGTAGTGTGATGGGTGGTAGTGAGTATGGTGGCAGGTAGTGTGATGGGTGGTAGTAATGGTGGTAGGTAGTGTGATGGGTGGTAGTAATGGTGGCAGGTAGTGTGATGGGTGGTAGTAATGGTGGCAGGTAGTGTGATGGGTGGTAGTAATGGTGGTAGGTAGTGTGATGGGTGGTAGTAATGGTGGTAGGTAGTGTGATGGGTGGTAGTAATGGTGGCAGGTAGTGTGATGGGTGGTAG
>WNGS01003149.1:16197-34923 GCA_020271785.1 Procambarus virginalis | reverse complement strand
ACACCCTGGGGTAGTAATGGACCCCCATACCGACCCTATGACGGGTAGTGGACCCCATAATAATACTATGGGCGGTAGTGGACACTATACAAACACTATAGGCGGTAGTTGACTTCATAGCGACCCTCTGGGCGGCAATGGCCGCCATACACATCCAGTGGTGTTATGATAAATAAATAAATAAATATGTTTATTCAGAAAAGGTACATACATAAAGTGATTTTACATAAGTGGATCGATTTTATAGATAGAGCTAGTACATACAATGCCTAAAGCCACTATTACGCAATGTGTTTCGGGCAAGAAAACATTAATATCTAAAACTTAATACTAATTGAGCAAAAGAATAAAATGTTTTGAGAACAGATACAAATAAAGACAAAAAAAGGGGGAACATGACTGAAAAACCAGCACAAATACAATATGTAGACAAACAGCGTTGAATAAAAAATAAGACATATGGGTGACAATAGAGGGGTAAGGTAGGTTACAGGGAATTTATCAGGTAGTGTTTAGTTTACATAATTTTAGTTTTACATATTTTATTGGACCCCATACTCATCCTGTGGGTGGTATTGGACCCCATACCCATCCTGTGGGTGGTTGAGCCCCATACCCATCCTGTGGGATAGTGGACGCCATACTCATCCTGTGGGTGGTATTGGACCCCATACCCCTGTGGATGGTTGTGAGCCCCATACACATCCTGTGGGTGGTAGTGAACGCCATACTCATCCTGTGGATGGTATTGGACCCCATACCCTTCCTGTGGGTGGTTGAGCCCCATACACATCCTGTGGGTGGTAGTGGACGCCATACTCATCCTGTGGGTGGTATTGGACCCCACACCCATCCTGTGGGTGGTTGGAGCCCATACCCATCCAGTGGTTGACAGTGGACGCCATACTCATCCTGTGGGTGGTATTGGACCCCATACCCATCCTGTGGGTGGTTGTGAGCCCCATGCACATCCTGTCGGTGGTAGTGGACGCCATACACATCCAGTGTATGGTATTGACCCCATACCCTTCCTGTGGGTAGATGTGGGTGGATGGATGATCCCCATGCCCATCCTGTGCGTGGATGTGACCCCCATACCCATCCTGCGGGTGGTATTGGACCCCTTACCCACCTAAAGGTTTTAGTGGACCCTATACGCATCCTATAGTTGATATATAGTAGACACCACACCATTTGCCGTAGTTTACCCTATAGACAACATAACATCGTTTTCTGTTAGCGTTCCTACAGAACATTCTTTAAATATTTTTAAGGCAGAAACTATTGTATATTATATTGATTGGTGAAGCACTGTAATTCTATGTAATAATTTATAGTGCTTATTATAATTTACTAAGAACAACTAATATTTCTCAAAACAAAACTACGAGCCTTCAATAGGATGTAGCTGATTTGTAATATTCTAAGAGCATGGACAATAGTAGGTAAATTTCACAACCCATGTGGGACCTGATAACTACAATTTTCATTATAAGTGAACCAATCACGACTATTCTGCTATGTACGTTGATGGACGGGTACTGTGAAACGTAAATTGGTACGTGATGAAGAGTTGGGCCTTGGTAAAAAAGTTAACTCGGAATATACCACATATGTACTAAATCACATTCAACATATGGACTTTAAGCATTAAGTCATATATGTGCTGTCTTGTGTGAGGACGGGTTGCTATGTTCTGTCCTCCAGGGACTGTGTTCTGGTTCTCCAGGACTGTGTTCTGGTCCTCCATGGACTGTGTTCTGGTCCTCCAGGGACTGAGTTCTGGTTCTCCAGGGACTGTGTTCTGGTCCTACATGGACTGTGTTCTGGTCCTCCAGGGGCTGTGTTCTTGTCCTACATGGACTGTGTTCTGGTCCTCCAGGGACTGTGTTCTGGTCCTCCAGGGACTGTGTTCTGGTCCTCCAGGGACTGTGTTCTGGTCCTCCAGGGACTGTGTTCTGGTCCTCCAGGGACTGTGTTCTGGTCCTCCAGGGACTGTGTTCTGGTCCTCCAGGACTGTGTTCTGGTCCTCCAGGACTGTGTTCTGGTCCTCCAGGACTGTGTTCTGGTCCTCCAGGGACTGTGTTCTGGTCCTCCAGGGACTGTGTTCTGGTCCTCCAGGGACTGTGTTCTGGTCCTCCAGGGACTGTGTTCTGGTCCTCCAGGGACTGTGTTCTGGTCCTCCAGGGACTGTGTTCTGGTCCTCCAGGACTGTGTTCTGGTCCTCCAGGGACTGTGTTCTGGTCCTCCAGGGACTGTGTTCTGGTCCTCCAGGGACTGTGTTCTGGTCCTCCAGGGACTGTGTTCTGGTCCTCCAGGGACTGTGTTCTGGTCCTCCAGGGACTGTGTTCTGGTCCTCCAGGGACTGTGTTCTGGTCCTCCAGGGACTGTGTTCTGGTCCTCCAGGGACTGTGTTCTGGTCCTCCAGGGACTGTGTTCTGGTCCTCCAGGGACTGTGTTCTGGTCCTCCAGGACTGTGTTCTGGTCCTCCAGGGACTGTGTTCTGGTCCTCCAGGGACTGTGTTCTGGTCCTCCAGGGACTGTGTTCTGGTCCTCCAGGGACTGTGTTCTGGTCCTCCAGGACTGTGTTCTGGTCCTCCAGGGACTGTGTTCTGGTCCTCCAGGGACTGTGTTCTGGTCCTCCAGGACTGTGTTCTGGTCCTCCAGGACTGTGTTCTGGTCCTCCAGGGACTGTGTTCTGGTCCTCCAGGGACTGTGTTCTGGTCCTCCAGGGACTGTGTTCTGGTCCTCCAGGGACTGTGTTCTGGTCCTCCAGGGACTGTGTTCTGGTCCTCCAGGGACTGTGTTCTGGTCCTCCAGGGACTGTGTTCTGGTCCTCCAGGGACTGTGTTCTGGTCCTCCAGGGACTGTGTTCTGGTCCTCCAGGGACTGTGTTCTGGTCCTCCAGGGACTGTGTTCTGGTCCTCCAGGACTGTGTTCTGGTCCTCCAGGGACTGTGTTCTGGTCCTCCAGGACTGTGTTCTGGTCCTCCAGGGACTGTGTTCTGGTCCTCCAGGGACTGTGTTCTGGTCCTCCAGGGACTGTGTTCTGGTCCTCCAGGACTGTGTTCTGGTCCTCCAGGACTGTGTTCTGGTCCTCCAGGGACTGTGTTCTGGTCCTCCAGGGACTGTGTTCTGGTCCTCCAGGGACTGTGTTCTGGTCCTCCAGGGACTGTGTTCTGGTCCTCCAGGGACTGTGTTCTGGTCCTCCAGGGACTGTGTTCTGGTCCTCCAGGGACTGTGTTCTGGTCCTCCAGGGACTGTGTTCTGGTCCTCCAGGACTGTGTTCTGGTCCTCCAGGGACTGTGTTCTGGTCCTCCAGGACTGTGTTCTGGTCCTCCAGGGACTGTGTTCTGGTCCTCCAGGACTGTGTTCTGGTCCTCCAGGGACTGTGTTCTGGTCCTCCAGGGACTGTGTTCTGGTCCTCCAGGACTGTGTTCTGGTCCTCCAGGGACTGTGTTCTGGTCCTCCAGGGACTGTGTTCTGGTCCTCCAGGGACTGTGTTCTGGTCCTCCAGGACTGTGTTCTGGTCCTCCAGGGACTGTGTTCTGGTCCTCCAGGGACTGTGTTCTGGTCCTCCAGGGACTGTGTTCTGGTCCTCCAGGGACTGTGTTCTGGTCCTCCAGGGACTGTGTTCTGGTCCTCCAGGGACTGTGTTCTGGTCCTCCAGGGACTGTGTTCTGGTCCTCCAGGGACTGTGTTCTGGTCCTCCAGGACTGTGTTCTGGTCCTCCAGGGACTGTGTTCTGGTCCTCCAGGGACTGTGTTCTGGTCCTCCAGGGACTGTGTTCTGGTCCTCCAGGGACTGTGTTCTGGTCCTCCAGGGACTGTGTTCTGGTCCTCCAGGGACTGTGTTCTGGTCCTCCAGGGACTGTGTTCTGGTCCTCCAGGGACTGTGTTCTGGTCCTCCAGGGACTGTGTTCTGGTCCTCCAGGGACTGTGTTCTGGTCCTCCAGGGACTGTGTTCTGGTCCTCCAGGGACTGTGTTCTGGTCCTCCAGGGACTGTGTTCTGGTCCTCCAGGGACTGTGTTCTGGTCCTCCAGGGACTGTGTTCTGGTCCTCCAGGGACTGTGTTCTGGTCCTCCAGGGACTGTGTTCTGGTCCTCCAGGACTGTGTTCTGGTCCTCCAGGGACTGTGTTCTGGTCCTCCAGGGACTGTGTTCTGGTCCTCCAGGGACTGTGTTCTGGTCCTCCAGGACTGTGTTCTGGTCCTCCAGGGACTGTGTTCTGGTCCTCCAGGGACTGTGTTCTGGTCCTCCAGGGACTGTGTTCTGGTCCTCCAGGGACTGTGTTCTGGTCCTCCAGGGACTGTGTTCTGGTCCTCCAGGGACTGTGTTCTGGTCCTCCAGGACTGTGTTCTGGTCCTCCAGGGACTGTGTTCTGGTCCTCCAGGGACTGTGTTCTGGTCCTCCAGGACTGTGTTCTGGTCCTCCAGGGACTGTGTTCTGGTCCTCCAGGGACTGTGTTCTGGTCCTCCAGGGACTGTGTTCTGGTCCTCCAGGGACTGTGTTCTGGTCCTCCAGGACTGTGTTCTGGTCCTCCAGGGACTGTGTTCTGGTCCTCCAGGGACTGTGTTCTGGTCCTCCAGGGACTGTGTTCTGGTCCTCCAGGGACTGTGTTCTGGTCCTCCAGGGACTGTGTTCTGGTCCTCCAGGGACTGTGTTCTGGTCCTCCAGGGACTGTGTTCTGGTCCTCCAGGGACTGTGTTCTGGTCCTCCAGGGACTGTGTTCTGGTCCTCCAGGGACTGTGTTCTGGTCCTCCAGGGACTGTGTTCTGGTCCTCCAGGGACTGTGTTCTGGTCCTCCAGGGACTGTGTTCTGGTCCTCCAGGACTGTGTTCTGGTCCTCCAGGGACTGTGTTCTGGTCCTCCAGGGACTGTGTTCTGGTCCTCCAGGGACTGTGTTCTGGTCCTCCAGGGACTGTGTTCTGGTCCTCCAGGGACTGTGTTCTGGTCCTCCAGGGACTGTGTTCTGGTCCTCCAGGGACTGTGTTCTGGTCCTCCAGGGACTGTGTTCTGGTCCTCCAGGGACTGTGTTCTGGTCCTCCAGGGACTGTGTTCTGGTCCTCCAGGGACTGTGTTCTGGTCCTCCAGGACTGTGTTCTGGTCCTCCAGGGACTGTGTTCTGGTCCTCCAGGACTGTGTTCTGGTCCTCCAGGGACTGTGTTCTGGTCCTCCAGGGACTGTGTTCTGGTCCTCCAGGGACTGTGTTCTGGTCCTCCAGGGACTGTGTTCTGGTCCTCCAGGGACTGTGTTCTGGTCCTCCAGGGACTGTGTTCTGGTCCTCCAGGGACTGTGTTCTGGTCCTCCAGGGACTGTGTTCTGGTCCTCCAGGGACTGTGTTCTGGTCCTCCAGGGACTGTGTTCTGGTCCTCCAGGGACTGTGTTCTGGTCCTCCAGGGACTGTGTTCTGGTCCTCCAGGGACTGTGTTCTGGTCCTCCAGGGACTGTGTTCTGGTCCTCCAGGGACTGTGTTCTGGTCCTCCAGGGACTGTGTTCTGGTCCTCCAGGACTGTGTTCTGGTCCTCCAGGGACTGTGTTCTGGTCCTCCAGGGACTGTGTTCTGGTCCTCCAGGGACTGTGTTCTGGTCCTCCAGGGACTGTGTTCTGGTCCTCCAGGACTGTGTTCTGGTCCTCCAGGGACTGTGTTCTGGTCCTCCAGGGACTGTGTTCTGGTCCTCCAGGGACTGTGTTCTGGTCCTCCAGGGACTGTGTTCTGGTCCTCCAGGACTGTGTTCTGGTCCTCCAGGACTGTGTTCTGGTCCTCCAGGGACTGTGTTCTGGTCCTCCAGGGACTGTGTTCTGGTCCTCCAGGGACTGTGTTCTGGTCCTCCAGGGACTGTGTTCTGGTCCTCCAGGGACTGTGTTCTGGTCCTCCAGGGACTGTGTTCTGGTCCTCCAGGGACTGTGTTCTGGTCCTCCAGGGACTGTGTTCTGGTCCTCCAGGACTGTGTTCTGGTCCTCCAGGGACTGTGTTCTGGTCCTCCAGGGACTGTGTTCTGGTCCTCCAGGGACTGTGTTCTGGTCCTCCAGGACTGTGTTCTGGTCCTCCAGGGACTGTGTTCTGGTCCTCCAGGGACTGTGTTCTGGTCCTTCAGGGACTGTGTTCTGGTCCTCCAGGGACTGTGTTCTGGTCCTCCAGGGACTGTGTTCTGGTCCTCCAGGGACTGTGTTCTGGTCCTCCAGGGACTGTGTTCTGGTCCTCCAGGGACTGTGTTCTGGTCCTCCAGGGACTGTGTTCTGGTCCTCCAGGGACTGTGTTCTGGTCCTCCAGGGACTGTGTTCTGGTCCTCCAGGGACTGTGTTCTGGTCCTCCAGGGACTGTGTTCTGGTCCTCCAGGGACTGTGTTCTGGTCCTCCAGGGACTGTGTTCTGGTCCTCCAGGGACTGTGTTCTGGTCCTCCAGGGACTGTGTTCTGGTCCTCCAGGGACTGTGTTCTGGTCCTCCAGGGACTGTGTTCTGGTCCTCCAGGGACTGTGTTCTGGTCCTCCAGGGACTGTGTTCTGGTCCTCCAGGGACTGTGTTCTGGTCCTCCAGGACTGTGTTCTGGTCCTCCAGGACTGTGTTCTGGTCCTCCATGGACTGTGTTCTGGTCCTCCAGGGACTGTGTTCTGGTCCTCCAGGACTGTGTTCTGGTCCTCCAGGGACTGTGTTCTGGTCCTCCAGGGACTGTGTTCTGGTCCTCCAGGACTGTGTTCTGGTCCTCCAGGGACTGTGTTCTGGTCCTCCAGGGACTGTGTTCTGGTCCTCCAGGGACTGTGTTCTGGTCCTCCAGGGACTGTGTTCTGGTCCTCCAGGGACTGTGTTCTGGTCCTCCAGGGACTGTGTTCTGGTCCTCCAGGGACTGTGTTCTGGTCCTCCAGGGACTGTGTTCTGGTCCTCCAGGGACTGTGTTCTGGTCCTCCAGGGACTGTGTTCTGGTCCTCCAGGGACTGTGTTCTGGTCCTTCAGGGACTGTGTTCTGGTCCTCCAGGGACTGTGTTCTGGTCCTCCAGGGACTGTGTTCTGGTCCTCCAGGGACTGTGTTCTGGTCCTCCAGGGACTGTGTTCTGGTCCTCCAGGGACTGTGTTCTGGTCCTCCAGGGACTGTGTTCTGGTCCTCCAGGACTGTGTTCTGGTCCTCCAGGGACTGTGTTCTGGTCCTCCAGGGACTGTGTTCTGGTCCTCCATGGACTGTGTTCTGGTCCTCCAGGGACTGTGTTCTGGTCCTCCAGGGACTGTGTTCTGGTCCTCCATGGACTGTGTTCTGGTCCTCCAGGGACTGTGTTCTGGTCCTCCAGGGACTGTGTTCTGGTCCTCCAGGGACTGTGTTCTGGTCCTCCAGGGACTGTGTTCTGGTCCTCCAGGACTGTGTTCTGGTCCTCCAGGGACTGTGTTCTGGTCCTCCATGGACTGTGTTCTGGTCCTCCATGGACTGTGTTTCTGGTCCTCCAGGGACTGTGTTCTGGTCCTCCATGGACTGTGTTCTGGTCCTCCAGGGACTGTGTTCTGGTCCTCCATGGACTGTGTTCTGGTCCTCCAGGGACTGTGTTCTGGTCCTCCAGGGACTGTGTTCTGGTCCTCCAGGGACTGTGTTCTGGTCCTCCAGGACTGTGTTCTGGTCCTCCAGGGACTGTGTTCTGGTCCTCCATGGACTGTGTTCTGGTCCTCCAGGGACTGTGTTCTGGTCCTCCAGGACTGTGTTCTGGTCCTCCAGGGACTGTGTTCTGGTCCTCCATGGACTGTGTTCTGGTCCTCCAGGACTGTGTTCTGGTCCTCCAGGGACTGTGTTCTGGTCCTCCAGGACTGTGTTCTGGTCCTCCAGGACTGTGTTCTGGTCCTCCAGGACTGTGTTCTGGTCCTCCAGGGACTGTGTTCTGGTCCTCCAGGACTGTGTTCTGGTCCTTCAGGGACTGTGTTCTGGTCCTCAGGGACTGTGTTCTGGTCCTCCAGGGACTGTGTTCTGGTCCTCCAGGACTGTGTTCTGGTCCTCCAGGGACTGTGTTCTGGTCCTCCAGGACTGTGTTCTGGTCCTCCAGGGACTGTGTTCTGGTCCTCCAGGGACTGTGTTCTGGTCCTCCAGGGACTGTGTTCTGGTCCTCCAGGGACTGTGTTCTGGTCCTCCAGGACTGTGTTCTGGTCCTCCAGGGACTGTGTTCTGCCTCCATGGACTGTGTTCTGGTCCTCCAATGACTGTGTTCTGGTCCTCCAGGGACTGTGTTCTGGTCCTCCAGGGACTGTGTTCTGGTCCTCCAGGGACTGTGTTCTGGTCCTCCAGGACTGTGTTTCTGGTCCTCCAGGGACTGTGTTCTGGTCTTCAGGGACTGTGTTCTGGTCCTCAGGGACTGTGTTCTGGTCCTCCATGGACTGTGTTCTGGTCCTCAGGGACTGTGTTCTGGTCCTTCAGGACTGTGTTCTGGTCCTCCAGGGACTGTGTTCTGGTCCTCCAGGGACTGTGTTCTGGTCCTCCAGGACTGTGTTCTGGTCCTCCAGGACTGTGTTCTGGTCCTCCAGGGACTGTGTTCTGGTCCTCAGGGACTGTGTTCTGGTCCTCCAGGACTGTGTTCTGGTCCTCCAGGGACTGTGTTCTGGTCCTCCAGGGACTGTGTTCTGGTCCTCCAGGGACTGTTTTCTGGTCCTCCAGGACTGTGTTCTGGTCCTCCGGACTGTGTTCTGGTCCTCCAGGACTGTGTTCTGGTCCTCCAGGACTGTGTTCTGGTCCTCAGGACTGTGTTCTGGTCCTCCAGGGACTGTGTTCTGGTCCTCAGGGACTGTGTTCTGGTCTCCAGGGACTGTGTTCTGGTCCTCCATGACTGTGTTCTGGTCCTCCAGGGACTGTGTTCTGGTCCTCCAGGGACTGTGTTCTGGTCCTCCAGGGACTGTGTTCTGGTCCTCCAGGGACTGTGTTCTGGTCCTCCAGGGCTGTGTTCTGGTCCTCCAGGGACTGTGTTCTGGTCCTCCATGGACTGTGTTCTGGTCCTCCAGGGACTGTGTTCTGGTCCTCCATGGACTGTGTTCTGGTCCTCCAGGGACTGTGTTCTGGTCCTCCAGGGACTGTGTTCTGGTCCTCCAGGGACTGTGTTCTGGTCCTCCAGGGACTGTGTTCTGGTCCTCCATGGACTGTGTTCTGGTCCTCCAGGGACTGTGTTCTGGTCCTACATGGACTGTGTTCTGGTCCTACAGGGACTGTGTTCTGGTCCTCCAGGGACTGTGTTCTGGTCCTCCAGGGACTGTGTTCTGGTCCTCAGGGACTGTGTTCTGGTCCTCCAGGGACTGTGTTCTGGTCCTCCAGGGACTGTGTTCTGGTCCTCCAGGACTGTGTTCTGGTCCTCCAGGGACTGTGTTCTGGTCCTCCAGGGACTGTGTTCTGGTCCTCCAGGGACTGTGTTCTGGTCCTCCAGGGACTGTGTTCTGGTCCTCCAGGGTCTGTGTTCTGGTCCTCCAGGGACTGTGTTCTGGTCCTACATGAACTGTGTTCTGGTCCTCCATGGACTGTGTTCTGGTCCTCCAGGGACTGTGTTCTGGTCCTCCATGGACTGTGTTCTGGTCCTCCAGGGACTGTGTTCTGGTCCTCCAGGGACTGTGTTCTGGTCCTCCAATGACTGTGTTCTGGTCCTCCAGGGACTGTGTTCTGGTCCTCCAGGGACTGTGTTCTGGTCCTCCAGGGACTGTGTTCTGGTCCTCCAGGGACTGTGTTCTGGTCCTCCAGGACTGTGTTCTGGTCCTCCAGGGACTGTGTTCTGGTCCTCCAGGACTGTGTTCTGGTCCTCCAGGGACTGTGTTCTGGTTCTCCAGGGACTGTGTTCTGGTCCTAGGGACTGTGTTCTGGTCCTCCAGGGACTGTGTTCTGGTCCTCCAGGACTGTGTTCTGGTCCTCCAGGGACTGTGTTCTGGTCCTCCAGGACTGTTTCTGGTCCTCCAGGGACTGTGTTCTGGTTCTCCAGGGACTGTGTTCTGGTCCTCCAGGGACTGTGTTCTGGTTCTCCAGGGTCTGTGTTCTGGTCCTCTAGGGACTGTGTTCTGGTCCTCCATGGACTGTGTTCTGGTCCTCCAGGGACTGTGTTCTGGTCCTCCAGGACTGTGTTCTGGTCCTCCATGGACTGTGTTCTGGTCCTCCAGGGACTGTGTTCTGGTCCTCCAGGGACTGTGTTCTGGTCCTAAATGGACTGTGTTCTGGTCCTCCAGGGACTGTGTTCTGGTCCTCCATGGACTGTGTTCTGGTCCTCCAGGGACTGTGTTCTGGTCCTCCATGGACTGTGTTCTGGTCCTCCAAGGACTGTGTTCTGGTCCTCCAGGGACTGTGTTCTGGTCTCCAGGGTCTGTGTTCTGGTCCTCTAGGGACTGTGTTCTGGTCCTCCATGCACTGTGTTCTGGTCCTCCAGGACTGTGTTCTGGTCCTTAAGGGACTGTGTCTGGTTCTTCAGGACTGTGTTCTGGTCCTCCAGGACTGTGTTCTGGTCCTCCAGGGACTGTGTTCTGGTTCTCCAGGACTGTTGTTCTGGTCCTCCAGGACTGTGTTCTGGTCCTCCAGGGACTGTGTTCTGGTCCTCCAATGACTGTGTTCTGGTCCTGCAGGGACTGTGTTCTGGTCCTCCATGGACTGTGTTCTGGTCCTCCAGGGACTGTGTTCTGGTCCTCCAGGGACTGTGTTTCTGGTCCTCCAAGGACTGTGTTCTGGTCCTCAGGGACTGTGTTCTGGTCCTCCATGGTCTGTGTTCTGATCCTCCAGGGACTGTGTTCTGGTCCTCCAGAACTGTGTTCTGGCCCTTCATGGACTGTGTTCTGGTCCTCCAGGGACTGTGTTCTGGTCCTCCATGGACTGTGTTCTGGTCCTCCAGAGACTGTGTTCTGGTCCTCCAGGGACTGTGTTCTGGTCCACCAATGACTGTGTTCTGGTCCTCCAGGGACTGTGTTCTGGTCCTCCAGGGACTGTGTTCTGGTCCTCCAGGGTATGTGTTCTGGTCCTCCAGGGACTGCGTTCTGGTCCTCCAGGGACTGTGTTCTGGTCCTCCCGGTCTGTGTTCTGGTCCTCCAAGGACTGTGTTCTGGTCCACCAGGGACTGTGTTCTGGTTTTTCAGGGACTGTGTTCTGGTCCTCCAGGGACTGTGTTCTGGTCCTCCAGGGACTGTGTTCTGGTCCTCCAGGGACTGTGTTCTGGTCCTCCAGGGTCTATGTTCAACCCGTCCTCACACAAGACAGCACATATATGACTTAATGCTTAAAGTCCATATGTTGAATGTGATTTAGTACATATGTGATATTCCGAGTTAACTTTTTTACCAAGGCCCAAACTCTTCATCACGTACCAATTTACGTTTCCCAGTACCCGTCCATCAACGTACATAGCAGAATAGTCGTGATTGGTTCACTTATAATGAAAATTGTAGTTATCAGGTCCCACATGGGTTGTGAAATTTACCTACTATTGTCCATGCTCTTAGAATTTACAAATCAGCTACATCCTATTGAAGGCTCGTAGTTTTGTTTTGAGAAATATTAGTTGTTCTTAGTAAATTATAATAAGCACTATAAATTATTACATAGAATTACAGTGCTTCACCAATCAATATAATATACAATAGTTTGTGCCTTAAAAATTTTAAAGAATGTTCTGTAGGAACGCTAACAGAAAACGATGTTATGTTTTCTATGGGGTAAACTACTGCAAATGGTGTGGTGTCTACTATATATCAACTATAGGATGTGTATAGGGTCCACTAAAACCTGTTAGGTGGGTAAGGGGTCCAATACCACCCGCAGGATGGGTATGGGGGTCACATCCACCCACAGGATGGGTATGGGGATCATCCATCCACCCACATCCACCCACAGGAAGGGTATGAGGTCCAATACCATCCACTGGATGTGTATGGCGTCCACTACCACCGACAGGATGTGCATGGGGCTCACAACCACCCACAGGATGGGTATGGGGTCCAATACCACTCACAGGATGAGTATGGCGTCCACTGTCACCCACTGGATGGGTATGGGTCTCCAACCACCCACAGGATGGGTATGAGGTCCAATACCACCCACAGGATGGGTATGGCGTCCACTACCACCCACAGAATGTGTATGGGGCTCACAACCACCCACAGGATGGGTATGGGGTCCAATACCACCCACAGGATGAGTATGGCGTCCACTGTCACCCACTGGATGGGTATGGGGCTCCAACCACCCACAGGATGGGTATGGGGTCCAATGCCACCCACAGGATGAGTAGGGCGTCCACTATCACCCACTGGATGGGTATGGGGCTCCAACCACCCACAGGATGGGTATGGGGTCCAATACCACCCACAGGATGGGTATGGGGTCCAATACCACCCACAGAATGTGTATGGGGCTCACAACCACCCACAGGATGGGTATGGGGTCCAATACCACCCACAGGATGAGTATGGCGTCCACTACCACCCACAGGATGTGTATGGGGCTCCAACCACCCACAGGAAGGGTATGGGGTCCAATACCATCCACAGGATGAGTATGGCGTTCACTACCACCCACAGGATGTGTATGGGGCTCACAACCATCCACAGGATGGTATGGGGTCCAATACCACCCACAGGATGAGTATGGCGTCCACTATCACCCACAGGATGGGTATGGGGCTCCAACCACCCACAGGATGGGTATGGGGTCCAATACCACCCACAGGATGAGTATGGGGTCCAATAAAATATGTAAACTAAAATTATGTAAAACTAAACACTACCTGATAAATTCCCTGTAACCTACCTTACCCCTCTATTGTCAACCCATATGTCTTATTTTTTATTCAACGCTGTTTGTCTACATATTGTATTTGTGCTGGTTTTTCAGTCATGTTCCCCCCTTTTTTTGTCTTTATTTGTATCTGTTCTCAAAACATTTTATTCTTTTTGCTCAATTAGTATTAAGTTTTAGATATTAATGTTTTCTTGCTAGTTGCTTAATTTAGAACCTGTATTTGAGGTCGATCTCGAACCCATTGTTGATGTGACGACTTATATTGAATTTTGTAACTAGCTCATCAAGATTGTAACTTGCTTAGCTAAATGAATTGTGGGGTTCAGTCCCTGAGCCCATTATGTGCCTCTGTAACCCTTTCCACTACCGCCCACAAGATGGGTATGGGGTGCATAATAAATGAACTAAAACTAACTTGCCCGAAACGCATTGCGTAATAGTGGCTTTAGGCATTGTATGTACTAGCTCTATCTATAAATCGATCCTTATGTAAAATCACTTTATGTATGTACCTTTTCTGAATAAACATATTATTTATTTATTTATATAACACCCACTGGATGTGTATGGCTGCCATTGCCGCCCAGAGGGTCGCTATGAAGTCAACTACCGCCTAGTGTTTGTATAGTGTCCACTACCGCCCATAGTATTATATGGGGGTCCACTACCCGTCATAGGGTCGGTATGGGGTCCATTACTACCCACAGGGTGTCTGGGGTCTATTTTGGCAATACTGCTTTCCAATCTCATTTGTTGTTCAATGTAAAATATATGTTGCTCGACTTGCAACAATTTATATATCTATATATTTATATAGTATAGTGCCTTTGCATAATGTACCAATGTGTGTATTTTCAAACCCATTTTAAATTGTTGAAAATAAATAACTACATTGTGAATGCAAGTCTATGTTTACATGCTAAATCAGAGTTGCCAGATTCTGTTTAAATAGCAAATTGTGCTTATTTTCAAACAGCTTGAGTGTTTAGCTTTAAAGTAGTAAAGCTACGAATTTCGCAATTTGCTATTACTTTAGTGTANAAATCGATCCACTTATGTAAAATCACTTTATGTATGTACCTTTTCTGAATAAACATATTTATTTATTTATTTATAATAACACCCACTGGATGTGTATGGCTGCCATTGCCGCCCAGAGGGTCGCTATGAAGTCAACTACCGCCTATAGTGTTTGTATAGTGTCCACTACCGCCCATAGTATTATTATGGGGGTCCACTACCCGTCATAGGGTCGGTATGGGGGTCCATTACTACCCACAGGGTGTCTGGGGTCTATTTTGGCAATACTGCTTTTCCAATCTCATTTGTTGTTCAATGTAAAATATATGTTGCTCGACTTGCAACAATTTATATATCTATATATGTATATAGTATAGTGCCTTTGCAATAATGTACCAATGTGTGTATTTTCATAACCCATTTTAAATTGTTGAAAATAAATAACTACATTGTGAATGCAAGTCTATGTTTACATGCTAAATCAGAGTTGCCAGATTCTGTTTAAAATAGCAAATTGTGCTTATTTTCAAAGCTTGAGTGTTTAGCTTTAAAGTAGTTAAAGCTACGAATTTCGCAATTTGCTATGTACTTTAGTGTACTATTTTAAAATAAGGTTGGTTTTTAATCTGCAAGTCATATGAATCTCAAAAAAGTATATTATTAACAATCTCATCTCCATAGTTCACTAGTTTCTACAAATCAGATCTGGTAACTCCTTAGGCCAAGTACTGGAGGACTTAACTCATTCATACACAATGTGTGGGAAGCTATTAGTCTCTTTAAAGAAGTCATCTCGACAGGATCTTCCAGCTCCAGCTATAAAACTTCAGCACACATGGATCATCCTGGTACATCAAACGGTAAGAAATTAATAAACTGTACAAAGTTTTATGATAGAACATTTGTTACAGAATTGTCCCTGTCAGGGACAATTCAGTCCCCTGCCCTATGTGTACTCCATCACATAGTGACGGAGTATGTGGGAATAATTTTGTTGACAGTGTCCATTTTGTCAATTCTACAACAGCAGATAATAAGAATTTCCAGAGATACTTGTAACTTGAGATACTTGGTTTGGTTTGGTTAAGTTAGGTTAGGTTAGGTTAGCCTAACCCAGTAAATCCTCCCCGGCCAGGATATGAACCCAGGACAAAGTGCTCGTGAAATGCAAGACATTTGCAAATATGAGGATGTGGTTGATTATATTATATTCTCTTCTATATCATAGATGTTCAGTATATGAAAAATATTTTAGACCTAAAAATGGACCCCTGAGGTACTCAACTTACCACATTTCTTCATATTTATTCCCATTTAGTATGACCCTTTGCTCTCTGTTTTAACTATTGTTTTGTCCATTTTACAATTTTTTCCATGAACCTGTAATTTCCTTGCTAGTTTTCCATGTGGTACCTTATTAAAGTCTTTAGCATAATCCATGTATACTACATCCACCGGAAACCCTTTGAGTGCCATGTTATCATGTCCGAAAAGTGAGGAGGTTAGTACACTAAAGTACACAGCAAATTGCGAAATTCGTAGCTTTAACTACTTTAAAGCTAAACACTCAAGCTTTGAAAATAAGCACAATTTGCTATTTTAAACAGAATCTGGCAACTCTGATTTAGCATGTAAACATTGACTTGCATTCACAATGTAGTTATTTATTTTTCAACAATTTAAAATGGGTTATGAAAATACACACATTGGTACATTATTGCAAAGGCACTATACTATATACATATATAGATATATAAATTGTTGCAAGTCGAGCAACATATATTTTACATTGAACAACAAATGAGATTGGAAAAGCAGTATTGCCAAAATAGACCCCAGACACCCTGTGGGTAGTAATGGACCCCCATACCGACCCTATGACGGGTAGTGGACCCCATAATAATACTATGGGCGGTAGTGGACACTATACAAACACTATAGGCGGTAGTTGACTTCATAGCGACCCTCTGGGCGGCAATGGCCGCCATACACATCCAGTGGGTGTTATGATAAATAAATAAATAAATATGTTTATTCAGAAAAGGTACATACATAAAGTGATTTTACATAAGTGGATCGATTTATAGATAGAGCTAGTACATACAATGCCTAAAGCCACTATTACGCAATGTGTTTCGGGCAAGAAAACATTAATATCTAAAACTTAATACTAATTGAGCAAAAAGAATAAAATGTTTTGAGAACAGATACAAATAAAGACAAAAAAAAGGGGGGAACATGACTGAAAAACCAGCACAAATACAATATGTAGACAAACAGCGTTGAATAAAAAAATAAGACATATGGGTTGACAATAGAGGGGTAAGGTAGGTTACAGGGAATTTATCAGGTAGTGTTTAGTTTTACATAATTTTAGTTTTACATATTTTATTGGACCCCATACTCATCCTGTGGGTGGTATTGGACCCCATACCCATCCTGTGGGTGGTTGGAGCCCCATACCCATCCTGTGGGTGATAGTGGACGCCATACTCATCCTGTGGGTGGTATTGGACCCCATACCCATCCTGTGGATGGTTGTGAGCCCCATACACATCCTGTGGGTGGTAGTGAACGCCATACTCATCCTGTGGATGGTATTGGACCCCATACCCTTCCTGTGGGTGGTTGGAGCCCCATACACATCCTGTGGGTGGTAGTGGACGCCATACTCATCCTGTGGGTGGTATTGGACCCCACACCCATCCTGTGGGTGGTTGGAGCCCCATACCCATCCAGTGGTTGACAGTGGACGCCATACTCATCCTGTGGGTGGTATTGGACCCCATACCCATCCTGTGGGTGGTTGTGAGCCCCATGCACATCCTGTCGGTGGTAGTGGACGCCATACACATCCAGTGTATGGTATTGGACCCCATACCCTTCCTGTGGGTAGATGTGGGTGGATGGATGATCCCCATGCCCATCCTGTGCGTGGATGTGACCCCCATACCCATCCTGCGGGTGGTATTGGACCCCTTACCCACCTAAAAGGTTTTAGTGGACCCTATACGCATCCTATAGTTGATATATAGTAGACACCACACCATTTGCCGTAGTTTACCCTATAGACAACATAACATCGTTTTCTGTTAGCGTTCCTACAGAACATTCTTTAAATATTTTTAAGGCAGAAACTATTGTATATTATATTGATTGGTGAAGCACTGTAATTCTATGTAATAATTTATAGTGCTTATTATAATTTACTAAGAACAACTAATATTTCTCAAAACAAAACTACGAGCCTTCAATAGGATGTAGCTGATTTGTAATATTCTAAGAGCATGGACAATAGTAGGTAAATTTCACAACCCATGTGGGACCTGATAACTACAATTTTCATTATAAGTGAACCAATCACGACTATTCTGCTATGTACGTTGATGGACGGGTACTGTGAAACGTAAATTGGTACGTGATGAAGAGTTTGGGCCTTGGTAAAAAAGTTAACTCGGAATATACCACATATGTACTAAATCACATTCAACATATGGACTTTAAGCATTAAGTCATATATGTGCTGTCTTGTGTGAGGACGGGTTGCTATGTTCTGGTCCTCCAGGGACTGTGTTCTGGTTCTCCAGGGACTGTGTTCTGGTCCTCCATGGACTGTGTTCTGGTCCTCCAGGGACTGAGTTCTGGTTCTCCAGGGACTGTGTTCTGGTCCTAAATGGACTGTGTTCTGGTCCTCCAGGGGCTGTGTTCTTGTCCTACATGGACTGTGTTCTTGTCCTCCAGGGACTGTGTTCTGGTCCTCCATGGACTGTGTTCTGGTCCTCCAAGGACTGTATTCTGGTCCTCCAGGGAATGTGTTCTGGTTCTCCAGGGTCTGTGTTCTGGTCCTCTAGGGACTGTGTTCTGGTCCTCCATGCACTGTGTTCTGGTCCTCCAGGGACTGTGTTCTGGTTCTTAAGGGACTCTGTTCTGGTTCTTCAGGGACTGTGTTCTGGTCCTCCAGGGACTGTGTTCTGGTCCTCCAGGGACTGTGTTCTGGTTCTCCAGCGACTTTGTTCTGGTCCTCCAGGGACTGTGTTCTGGTCCTCCAGGGACTGTGTTCTGGTCCTCCAATGACTGTGTTCTGGTCCTCCAGGGACTGTGTTCTGGTCCTCCATGGACTGTGTTCTGGTCCTCCAGGGACTGTGTTCTGGTCCTCCAGGGACTGTGTTCTGGTCCTCCAGGGACTGTGTTCTGGTCCTCCAGGGACTGTGTTCTGGTCCTCCATGGTCTGTGTTCGTCTCCAGGGACTGTGTTCTGGTCCCATGGACTGTGTTCTGGTCCTCCAGGGACTGTGTTCTGGTCCTCCAGGGACTGTGTCTGGTCCTCCAGGGCTGTGTTCTGGTCTCCAGGACTGTGTTCTGGTCCTCCAGGGACTGTGTTCTGGTCTCCAGGGACTGTGTTCTGGTCCTCCAGGGACTGTGTTCTGGTCCTCAGGGACTGTGTTCTGGTCCTCCAGGGACTGTGTTCTGGTCCTCCAGGGACTGTGTTCTGGTCTCCAGGGACTGTGTTCTGGTCCTCCAGGGACTGTGTTCTGGTCCTCCAGGGACTGTGTTCTGGTCCCAGGGACTGTGTTCTGGTCCTCCGGGACTGTGTTCTGGTCCTCCAGGGACTGTGTTCTGGTCCTCCAGGGACTGTGTTCTGGTCCTCCAGGGACTGTGTTCTGGTCCTCCAGGGACTGTGTTCTGGTCCTCCAGGGACTGTGTTCTGGTTCTCCAGGGACTGTGTTCTGGTCCTCCAGGGTCTGTGTTCTGGTCCTCAGGGACTGTGTCTGGTCCTACATGGACTGTGTTCTGGTCCTACAGGGACTGTGTTCTGGTCCTCCAGGGACTGTGTTCTGGTCCTCCAGGACTGTGTTCTGGTCCTCCAGGGACTGTGTTCTGGTCCTCCAGGACTGTGTTTGGTCCTCCAGGGACTGTGTTCTGGTCCTCCAGGGACTGTGTTCTGGTCCTCCAGGGACTGGTTCGGTCCTCCAGGGACTGTGTTCTGGTC